>JAAAQI020152821.1:0-10562 GCA_011800005.2 Stichodactyla mertensii | reverse complement strand
GTTGGAGGGGGGTCACACAAAACATGGACAAAATGAGGGGGGCCAAGTGAAAATTTTATGGAATAAAAGGGGGGCTACACAAAATTTTTAGCAAAAATTCCGAAAACCACCAGCCCCCCCTGATAAAAATGAACAGTCCCTTATGCAATACCATCCATCAAACTATTAGCCATCCTCCCACCCATTTTTCCATTCATCATTTTTTTCATTCATCTTACCAATGTATAGTTCCAAATATATTTATCTTTAAATCTTACTTAATATATTTTCTTGTGCTTCTTCATGCACATATATTGAATAACATGATTGCTTAATTTCCCTTTTATCGACATGAATTTTGGTCTTTTTTTCCAGATTTCCCATGTTTCCAATTTGAATGACATTGCTGACAAGTTTGAAAAACTAAATGAAAAAGTTACAGGTTTGTTTTGAAGTAGATTATCACAGCAGATTTCGTATGACTATGAAAAGGTTGCAACATGGTCAGTGCCGTAAGTGTGCCTTGCTGTGACGGTGATGTTTACTATTTTGACATGCCTTGCTGTGCCTTGACCATGTCACAACCATGTTCAATCATGTCACAATCTTTTCACAGTCGTACAAAATCTGCTCTGTGGAGTAACGAAGTGATCAGGTGGGGGAAGATAAATGAAATAGTGGGTACATGCAGGTACACCAAATTGAAAAATCATTGTCGGGTTCAAAAGGATAAATCATAGAAGGTAAGACCAAAAGGGGTTATGGGTAAGCAATTAATAAGGACAATATTATATGCATAGGATATTGTTCATTGTTGCAACTTTCAAACATTCCTTCAAATTCTAGAAGAAAGCAATATTTGAGAATTATAACAATGTTCAATGCATATTATCATGCCTCATTAACTATTTACCCAGAATACTCCTCGGTCTTACCTTCTATGATTTAACCTTTTGAACCCAACAACATTTTTTCAATTTGGTGTATACCTTCAACAATATATTAGGGGCTTTCATTTATTTCCACGTGGGGGGGGTGGGGTTGGCAAAATCACATGAAAAGCTTTACAAGCATATAACCCAACCCCCCTCCATTGTTGAGGCAACAATTGCATAACCCTACCTTTCATCATCCTGCAACAGTTCTCAACCCCCTCTCTGTCCCTCATACATACCAAACAACTTGAAATTTCAAACAACCCCCCTCAAAAAGCTTCTCAATATGTGATAACCCCCCCTAACCACTTTCATAACATAACCATCCTTACAATTTTGCTGACCCACTCCCCCCATGTGATAAGAAAGCCCCCTAAGTATGTTCCACATGTCTGCAGAATGGAAAATAGTGCACTTCAGAAGCAGATTCTTTTTGATAGAAGAGCATCTCAGACATGGACTAGGATAGAATCCCTGCTGGGTATGGACACTCAGTAGGCTAAAAGAATAATGTTGAAATCAGACTTCATGCAGCTGCTGGAGACGAGATTCCCCCTTATCCAGACAGAAGTGCCCAAAGGCCAGAAACATGTGCCTAGTGGGAAATGAAGATGATGAACAGTTGATGGATAGATGGTGTATGTGATTTTCAATTGAAGAATTAAAAAATAAAAGAAATATTTGGAAGAAATATGAAGAATATAAGGGTTAAGCCTGGTTCACATGAGCAACATAACAACATAACAACATAAAAAGATCAGTTGTTTTCCTTATGTCATTGTGTTGAGGGTTTTATGTTGACTCAATGGCGAGATGTTTTCTTGTTCACACTAAAACATAATGATATATTGCCTTCAACATAATGAAATAACAAAAAAAATCATTAAATAAATACTATCTCTTCATTATATGATATGTCATTATGTTGCTGTTATGTGGCTATGATGTGAACCAGGCTTTATTGACTGAGAACTATGAAACATAGTTTAGATATGTATACTTTTATGTCACTGTACTTAAGAGCATTTTTAATGTCTATTTTTGAAGGTATACTCCCTTCTCCACAGTCTCTTCTCCAAGAAATAAGCATTGGCTTGAATTGCAGTTGTATTCTGCTCTCTGGTCACGTGACACACACGTTGGCAGATGCTTGTTTCCAAGCTGGTAATATACTAACAAACTGTATTGTCAGAGGTATGTAAATATGTCTAGATGATATTGTGCATTTTTATTCACATACCTAAAAAGTATATTATTATTTAAATTTTCTTTGGTATACAATAGGTGGATCTTTGCTGATGTCAATGTTTACATTTTGCTCATAGCATAGGCATTTGACTTTTTAACCAAACTAACACCAAATCAACTCTGAACATTGAAAGAACATGATAAAATTAACTTTTCTTGAAAATTTGAGCTTGGCACTAAACAGATTTTGTGTGATGTTTTGATGTGCAGTTTTAAAAATGATAAATTTTACAGAGAATGTATAGGCTCATTAGCATTTTTGCCACACAGAAACTTCAAAGCTGATATCTTGTTTGGTACATGGAAAGAGATCAAATGAGATATCAGCTCTGAAATTTCTGTGTGGCCAAAGCATTAATGAGCCCATACATTCTCTGTAAAATTAAGATTTTTTAAAAATGCATTACCCAAAACCTATTTTATGTGCCAAGCTCAAATTTTCAGGGAAAGCTAATTTTACCATGTTCTGTCAATATTCAGAGTTGATTTGGTGTTTGTTTGGTTAAAAACGTGAAATGCCTATGCTAATGAGCAAAATATTGTAAACAAAGATCCACCTACATGTATACATTGATTTACCTACCTTATAATTATCTTTAGAGCTTTCTACCTTGTATCTATCAACTTTAGAAAAAGAAAAAAGAATTGCTTTCATTATCATGATTGCTCCATCCATCCATCCATCCATTTTTACAGCTTCACAAGCATTAGGGCTCCATGATGAGGACTGGTCTTTGATGAAGGTGATTCCAATACAAGAAACATTTAACAGCAACATCCTGAGAATCACAGTCAAACTGACTGAGAAATTATTGCAAAGAACAAGGGACAATGATGGCTTTGGTGAGTCCATGGTTCTAGTTTTGACCTATCTGGCTTTCAACACAGCAATTGGGTTTGCTGTGGTATTATTAGTATTATCAGTAGTATTATGTTAATGCACTTTCCTGGAGTTACCCATAATTTTCCTTGATTTAGTGCATGCAAACAAGGTCAGGGTCTGGTTAGGGACAAAGCTAGTATAAGGAGACTTCAGAAATTCAACAAAAAACAAACAGCGTTTTGTCAAATGTGGATTAAAATGCGAAAGAAGGATGTACAGTAAATAGTTTTGCCAAAAAGAATAACTGAATAATGGAACTTTTCCTATTCTTGTTTAGACAAAGTACATGAATTTCCTCAAAACTATGATCAGTTTTCAATATTTTTGTCCCCTGACCTCACTGCTGCACACAAATCCTAAAGCATTGTAGGAAACTCTGGAAAGATTCATAGTACATGTAGTTGTACAATGGTTTCTTGTAGTATACCATGGAATATCTTGTATATCACTTGACAGGCTTGGAAACTATTTCACTAATTTTATCCCAAACCACAGAAATTACAAAATGTATGATGAGGAGGAAGAGTGGAATACTGATGAATATCAATATACAATACAGCTTTCCTGCTTTCTGATTAGCTCTATTTTGATTCTATTTTGTGTTCTAACATGATGCATAATGCCATATGATAACAATTATGCTTCTATAGGTAATAAGTTGAGACTGTTTGATTTAAATGTCAGTTTAAATCAGTAAGGGCAAGACTCATTTTGTGTGAATGTTTGAGAGCCTAGACCTTTTTTATGCTGCGGCCACATTGACTGTTCTAAACAATACTGCAGAGCCTCACATTCAAGCACTTGAGAATAAGTTTGGGCAGGCATAAACAAATGTTCTTATTCACATGGGAATAGATATGGCTGCTGTGTGAGAAAGGGCTATTGAAACAAATAGATAAATCCAATGTTATGTAATATGGAAGGTGAAAGTTGACATAAATAACCCCAATAAATTTGACTAGACAAATCCATAGGTGGACATAATTCTTATAAACATTGTCATTGTGATGTTAATGTGCCAACCATTTTCACAGTAGGTTTTGTCACATTGTGGGGGTCCAATAGAATTTTGTTCTGCAATTTAAATGACAATTAACCAAAACAAAATACATCATATTGGCATGCCCACCTATTATCTACACATTAAATTTTTTTCTGCAGATAATACATGTATCATATCAAGTTCACAGGTTCAAGGAATAGACCTAATTGGCTAATGCATTGCTGTGTACGTTTCGACCCAATTCAAAACCTCTGGGAATAAGAGCTTTGTTCCATTGCGTTTTCATGTGCTATGTAAATACAAAAGACAAAGAATCTTATTCCCAAATGATTTGAATTGGGTCAAAACGTACATAGCAATGCGTTAGCCGATTAGGTCTATTGGCTGCATGTTGCTGGCAAGTCATTGGTACAGTAATAAGTAAATGGAGAATGGATTGATTTATTTTTTTAGGTTTGTTAACATTAACCTGCTTTGTGGTGGCAGTTTTGTGGATTTCACAGCATGAAGGTAAACTTAATCAATGCATTTTTATTAAAAAGACTTCTTTACTTTGAGCATTAAGTGTCTTTTCCCATTTCAGATCAACTGTCATTCCCTTGGGTTTTATTTCTTTATTCCCCATTAACACTTAAGAATGTACATACCTCAAACAAAGAATCTCATTCCCAAGAGGATGACACATGGTCTGAAATGGGAAGAATAATATGCCCAAAGTGAAGAGGTCATTTAAACATATTCATTGAATACCTTTTCTGGTATCATGGCCTGTCAAATTGCTTGGATTCAGATGAGTAGACACCTTGCAATAAAGCTGGTCTTTATTATATGGCAAAGTAATTTCACAAGCTCTCATTGGCCAATTTGTGGTCCATAACTTTTGGCGTGGACCACCAACCTTATTTTTGTGCTCGCCTTGCCATTATCATAAGCATCTTATTAATGTCACTTGCTCAGTCTATATGTAAGTTATGGAACCTCATTTTTTCCACTTTTTTAGCCTGTGCACTATGTACTTGGGCCATAAGGCAGTAGAAAAAAAAAAAAAAACAGACAAACACAAATAAGAGGCATCTACAAAAACAATGGCTTGTTCTATCCTTTCATTTCTCTGGTTTCAGTTGATGCTGGTTTAAGTCTTTTGGAAGTTTTGGATGACAATCTGAGCATTACTGACAACTCTCTATCTATTCACCAAGAGGTATCATTGCAGAAATAACTACCTAGTAGCACTTAAACCTGACTAACTGAAAATGATAATAAGGCCATGAGCTAATATGAATTGTGACATCAGTTTATATGGATTTCCCAAGTGTAGTTCATGTGTGCATGAATGGTTTGTGCATGAAGTGTTAGGATGTGTGCAGTGAAACCATACGCCAGTTTGTGCTTGGGAAACAACAGCAAAAAGAAACAAACCAGCAGCCATATTTATTGCCACAAGAATTAACACCTTTGTTTATGCCCAGAAAAGTGCTTAAATGTGAGACTTGCATTGTAGTATCAGAAAATCATATGAAATGTAATATTTTTTTTTCTGTTACAGTTTATTTTGGTTGATACATCACATGCCAGACAAGTCTTCCCATTCTGCCTTCTGCCACAATCCCAGGAACTTGGTAATTGCAAAATTGTTTCAATTAATTATCATACCAATAGCATTTTGATTGAAAATAATTGCATCATCCAAGATCACTACTTGTTCAATGACAGAGATGCTTTGCAGACATCTCACTATCATTTAGACCTTTTCAGAGACAAACAAGGTGCATTGAGGTACAAATAACACCATATAAGGCATAATCAACTATCGATATTTGTACCAAAGCTAGACTTCAATGCACCATGTTTGCTATTACTCAGAAAAGGCCTATGTTCACAGCATGGTATGGCAATGTCCACCGTAAGTCTTTACATTAAAAGAGGTCATTGTGTGGACGTGCTGTAACAGTCATTCAAAAACTGCTTTAATTTTTAATTCTTCAAGTATAAAGCGAGATTTTTCTCTTTGTAGGTTTAACATCTGGGAACATAATTCTGGCCCCAAATGCTTTCATAAAAATAGCTTGTAGTATCCCATCCATTAGATAGATATCACTGAGGTATATGTCTTTGCGTATGCCGACCAATCTTTAAGGTGATATTCTCCCCTTGAATTTGTACAGGAATCAAGCCTATCAAAGCAGTAACTATCTTCATGACCTCACTATGTTACACGTACTATAAACATGACACCAGGAAGGCTCTGAGTTTGCTGGATTTACCAGATGTTACTGACTCCTCCAATACTTCATGTTATGCTAATTATCTCAGAGGTATAGTAGCAGAAGTGCATAACTAGGAGTGTCCAGCTCCTAATAGATTGGCGATGCATCATCTACCATCCAATCCCATCCCTCCATGCCCTGCCTCGTCATGCCATTAATCCATTCATTCATCCATCCATTCGTTCGTTCGTTTGTTCATTCATTCATTTTTCACTCCTTCCTTCATCCATCTATTCATCCATACAATCGACTGACCAACCATTTATCTATCCTTTCATCCATCAATCCATCAGCTCATCCATTCACCCACCCATGCATCCAGCTGTGTCAGTTGGGAATGAGATTCTTTGTTTGAGGTGTACACCAAATTGAAAAAACGTTGTCGGGTTCAAAAGGTTGAATCATCGAAGATAAGACCAAAAGGGGTAATGGGTAAGCACTTAATAAGGCCCATATTTACTATTATATGCACAGGATATTGCTACAGCACTTAAGCATTGCTTTGAATTCTCGAAGAAAACAATTTTTGAGAATTATAGCAATGCTCAACGCATATTATGGGCCTTACGAACTATTTACCCAGAATCCTACTCGGTCTTTACCTTCGATGATTTAACCTTTCGAACCCGACAACGTTTTTTCAATTTGGTGTATCCATATTAAATATGCTTACTAGAGATTGCAATAGCTATGAGGTAATGTTTTCCCTTTTCAAACCTCTCGTGAATAAGATTCTTTCAGTGAGGTACGTTTATATTAACGTATTAAAGATTACAATAGCTATGAGGTAATGTTTTCCCATTATAAACCTCTTGGTAATGAGATTCTTTTTTGGGGGTACATCCATATTACTGTATCTTTTCAAGCATTATCATTAAACAAAGAAATAAAATCTATTGGACTGACTGATGACCTGAAATGGGGAATACATTACGCCCAACTTCAAAAAGTCTATTATCCTTTTATCCAGACTTCTGTATTTTCTATAGGTTTGATATTCTATAATAAAGATGACATAGACCAGGCAGTTCAATATTTTAACCTATCCATTACTAACACTACTGATACGGTGGAAACTATCAAAGCACCTGGTCTTTCTATGTTGGGCTACTGTCTTGCAAAACAGGTGAGACAAAAGGCAACGTGGTCACTTCTTTTCTTTTCACCTTAACGGGTTAGAGCGGTCTTCATTCGAGAGGGAAACGTACCGTATGCAGTAACACTGATATGGCTTCCCATAGGAATGGTTATCATATGAGTCGGAAACGTACGGTACTGACTGACAGCACGTACACGGTACGGTGTGCAGTAACACTGAAATGGCTTCCCATTGTTTTCACATGAATCATCCATTCACAACGCGTAGTTACGGCTACGATAACGTACAGCTACGCATTTGCTTTATTTTAGAAAGTACCTGATATTTCTTTTTTTGGAATTTTCTTTGTTATAGGGCAAGCATCACACAGCCATTGCTAAACTCAAAGAAGCACTTTCTTGTAACTTCTCTCATCTTGACTCCCTGTTTTATGTAGCTCACCAGTACCAAGCACTTGAGAAACATGACGCAGAGATTCAATGTCTGAAGTACCTTTGTGAGGTATTGGTGATGGACGGACAGATAAATCTGTATAAATTGTGATAGTGATGATGACGGTGACGGTGACGGTGACCATGGTAATGATGGTGATGATGACAGTGATGGTGATGATGTTGATGGTAGTGATGGTGCTGACGGTGATGGTGATGGTGCTGACGGTGACGGTGATGGTGCTGGTGCGGATGGTGTTGGTGATGACGGTGATGGTGATGGTAGTGATGGTGATAACGGTAATGGTGCTGGTGGTGATGTGATGTTGGTGGTGATGGTGGTGGTGATGGTGGTGGTGGTGGTGGTGGTGGTGGTGGTGGTAATGATGGGGATGATGCTGGTGGTGATGGTGCTGATGGGGATGAAGGTGACGCGGTGACGGTGATAGCGATGGTGATGGTGATGGTTTTTCCTACTTTACCTCTCCATTCATCCATGTATCCATTTCTTATTATACGTTCATCCTACTTTATGTCCATCCGTCCACCCATCTACCCACCCTGACACTTACCAATCCCAATTCATTCATTTATTTCTTCAATCTATTGCGTGCTGTTTTTACACTCGCTTTCCTTTCCAAGGCATTGGTTGTTCGTGGCAGTCAGACTGCTAGTTCTAAACAAACCGAATCCCTTCTTCAAGGACCATTTATAACGTTTACAGACAAATTAAATGGAACAACAGTTAATCTAAGTTATGCAAACTACTGGCTGGGTAAACGCTGTCTTTTGCTTCACAGGTATGTATGGAGGATACATCATACACAGATGGTTGGTCGCGTGAACATTCGCGCAAATTTCGATCAATTTTGCCTCATTCTAGACGCGTTTCTACCACCAGCTTGTTGTTGTTTCTTGTTGCAGTAAAACTACAAATTTGACATCTGAGTCTTTTCTCTTATTGACGATAAAATGTGTCATAGTATCGTCCAAGTAGTGTGAAACCCATAAGGCGCGTACCTTCTTTATTAGGTTTATTAGACAGGTTTAACAAAGACGACCCGACCTCAAGAAGACGGAGTGAACCTGTTCTTTTTCAAGCGGGCGCCGTCGTCTCGAGGTCGCATCCTCTTTGCTAAATTTGTCTATTGTCAATACGAGGACAGCACCAAAAAAATCAATCAATCAATCAATCAATCAACAAACAAAGAAACAAAGAAACAGACGAGAATTTGTTTTTCACGGTAACAAAAACAGCGCGCTCCCGTTGACTATCGTTGTCCATGCTCTTACTTAACAAACAGAACAGCTTCAAATGTGCTCCGTTTAGTTATAGCAGTACGTACGCAGGAATTGACGAGACCACGAAAGACGTAGGGAGAAACACGAGCGGCAGTCGAGGCTTTCTTCTCACTTCTTGAGAGATTTCGACACTTTCCAAGTGCTTCCATAACTGAATGGAGCACAGTTAAAGCTGTTCTACTTATGTTAGTTCTTTTCTTCCGGAAAAGCCGCCATGATGACGAAATATTGAAATAAAGCAATAGAAGACAGAACTCAGCGCGCGAGAATTCTGTAAGCTTTCGTAAAATTTTTAACTTTCCCATTTTTAAACAGGTTTGAAGAAGCTTCGGATATCCTGGTTGGTGTGCTCACACAGACACGCCATTCTTTTCGAGCTCCTTACGAGTTACCTTCGTTGTTGCTTTTGCATCGGGACTGTGCCTTTGCGTTACTAAAGTGTGGCAAGTATGACAATTGCGTTACAATTTGTAATAATGGTATGGAGGAAGCGCAGAAAGATGGATACAAGCTTCAAATGGGGAATTCCGATGTAACGTGTAAGTAACTATCCATCCATCTATTCTATTCCATTTATCTGTCCATCCATTCATGAATATGCCATTCTATTCCATACACCCATCCTATTCCATTCCATTCGTTTGTCCACTATCCCATTTAATCCGTCATCTATCCCATTCCATCCCTCCACACATCCATATACCATCACCTACTCTCTACATGCATCCTATCCAATGCCATTCACCCATTCCACCAACTCCTTTTTTTCATCCGCTATCCATCTATTCCGTTCTATCGTTCTATCTGTCCATCTCGTGAATATACCTTACCATCATCCATCTTTCCATTACATTCATCTTACAATTCATTAATCCAATTATTCATTCATCAAACATCCCATTCTTTCATCTATCCATCAGTGCCGTCACATCCACTCCATTCATATACACATACTCATTCCTTTTTCGCCCATTCATTCATCTCTTTATTCCTTTTGTTAATCTATTCTTCTAATCATTAGCCCACTTACCATTCTCATTTTAACGATTTAAACAGCAACGGGAAAGAGAATAAGAGAAACGAGAAAACTGAACCAACAAACAAACGAGTTTCAAGCCTGTTACCTTGAGATAATGTTATGTAAAGCTGATGCCTTACTGCACGTGAACCAACCATTACAGTCCCTTGAATGGCTTCATAGGTAAGAAAAAATTATAGTCAACTTATATTTTAAATGAATAAACGACAACTTTTGAGTTTGGACATTTTTTAGTTTAGTAAATTTTTGTAGGCCGTGTTTAAATGCATAACTATTTTGCTTCACCAGCCTTATAGGAATGTTAAGTTGTGACGTATTTCCGGGTCCAATTTTTCACAAAATGCGCTAAAATAAAACCAAAACGTTTATCCACAAT
>JAAAQI020152810.1:0-10565 GCA_011800005.2 Stichodactyla mertensii | reverse complement strand
TTATTATTATTATTATTATTATTATTATTATTATTATTATTATTATTATTATTATTATTATTATTATTATTAACAACTTTTCGTGCAACGACGTATCACGAAAAATCGGCGTTGCGATTTTTCGTAATGCGTGTAAGCATTACCTTTACAATTACAACGAATGTAATAATAATAATAATAATAGTAATAATAATAATAATAATAGTAATAGATAAATAGACAAATAGAAATGCCAAGAATTGAACGTCTATGCGTTTAACGGATGCTACATTAATTGGACACCTAAACATGTCCGAAAAGATAATTTCTTTCTGTCATGGTTCCCATCATAGAATATCTTAACAATGTAGTTATTACACTTGCACCCTCCGTTTAACGGATGCTACCCTGAGCGAGTACTTGCACAGCAATAAGGGAGCTCCCCCTCCCCCACCCCTACATGTGATTCAGGTGCTAATTAGTGTGTACGATTTTGAATACAGAACCCTCTGGAGAGATTAGGATGTCATCCTCAGACTGGATTCGCTGATATCATGTCCCACGTATTCTTCAGAACCGTTAACTGGGAACAGGTGTGTACTCGCTAGACACACACACAACTACCAAAGCAGGGCAGCGCGCCACGGACGCATTAAAGAAATTCGTTCATTTTTCTACGAGATTACGGACCTTTTAGTTCCATCTGCAACACAGTGCCGTCACGGGCACGGTACAGCACGACGCATCAGTACAGTAAGGTTTTCAAGTCCTGTGAACCTTAAACAAACGTCCGTTCGCTGCAGTTTTCTCTATATCAGTCTGTTGACGCATAAAAGACGTGGAATTTAGAAACGTTTTCGTATGACTGTGTTGCCATGTCAAAGCATTTTCATTGGCTAAGCAGTGATCTCGTGCACTGTAATTGGCTCAACTGGTGTCGTCAGTTCCGTGCCGTGGCAGTACCGCGTGCCCTGACATTTCATAGGCAAATGAATTCTACTCTCTATCAAAAGGATTTTGAGACGTATTCAACAAATGCAGCTAAGAATAATTGTCATATATATAAATCGTTTGTTATTATCTTTCAACCAACAGTTAGAGGCTCGTCAAGTGACTCCACCCTTCAAGCCAAGGAAGGAGGATCCTTATGGTCTAGAGAACTTTGATCCACAGTTCACTAATGAAGACGTTCAATTCACTCCTGATGATCCGTAAGTTGATGTTAATAGAGCGTAGTAAGCCTTTCATTGCTCTTTGGGTCATGGGAAAGAGAGTATAGAAAGGGAGAGGAGATGGAACATACAGAGATGGATGGAAAGGTTGGGATAGGATTAGATAGAATGGGATGGGATAGAATGGGATGAGAATGGGAGGGGAGGGAAGATCAGATGGGTTGGGATGAGAATAGAATGGGAGGGGAGGGAATGGGATGGACAAAAAGCTGTAAAAACAGTCCCTGTTATCTGTTTAAATTTTGAATTCCATGCATAGTGGTACCAGCTTATCCTGTATGTGCTCCTTCTTTATTTATTTGTTTTCATCCTAAAAAGTTTTATTTCTGTTTTCATTATAGAAAAGTACTGGAGAATATCGACCAAACAGAATTCGAAGGCTTTGAATACATCAACCCTCTTCTAATGTCAGCTGAAGATACTGTATAGGTGAAGAATAACCAGTAACAGTGTAGTGTATAGTGTAGCACTCAAACTAAAGCACTGGTTAGTAACATTACATGTCTTATGACACTATGAATTATTTTGAGTCCTTAGAAGCTTTTTCACTGTGGGTGTAATATCATCCCATTTCTATTATCCTGCAAATAAGATTTGTCACTTTTAAAGTGTTAATGTTAAAGAACGAAATATAACTTAGTAGAATGAACTTCATTCAGATGAAATGGGAAAACATTTTGCTTAAGTTGAGAAAAAGCTCCATTGTACAATGTTCAGAATAAAAAAAATCAATCTCATTAGTATCAGGACAACTTGTTGTAGGAAAATATTTAATATGTACAAAATTAAAGTAGATGAATTCCATGGTTAATGAATGGATGAATCTGGTTTTGAGGATTTGAAATCTCTTAGACTTGGTATCTGTCTGTCGGTCTCAAGTTAGCTGTGTTAACAGGTTCAAGATTAATAGAATTCTTTCACACACCTTTTCATTTCCTACCTCAGGCAAAACAATTTGGTAAATCTGGCATGCAAGACGTGAGATAAGATTATGTTATGTGCATGACTTATTGTTCATATGCGAGACGCACTTGACTTGTTTTACATTACATTACTGCTGATTACAATATGTGCATAACCTATCTTTTGTGATTTGTCAATTTTAAATTTGCATGACCTTTTCTACATTATGTTAATGCACAGAGTTGGATTTTGAATGAGTGGGAAATGCTTCTGCAAATTTGTAGCTGTACTGTGGCAGTATCATAATTTGCTGTAACAGTGATGATGCATTGTGATTGGATGATTCACATAACAATGGGAAGCCATTTCAGGGTTACTGCATACCATACTGTGTACGTGTTGTAAGTCAGTGCCGTATGTTTCCTACTTGTAGGAAACTGCTATTTCTTGCGGTAGATGTATATAGAGTATCACCCCACTTATTCTACATTGTTACATTTCTGCTAATGTTGGACATGTGACATTGCCTAGACTAATCCCTGCTTTTGGCTGTAGTATTAATTACACATAGCAATTACTGGATTCTCTTGTCTTGGATTTTCTGATATCGAAACGTTTAGTGTTTGCAGGATCAGACATGAAACGTTGTTCTTATCTTTTTATGAAAATTCTTGTACTTGTAGCCATTTGCTTATACTCTTAAGAATAGAATCAGAAGACACTGCAAAATATTGCTGCCTTAATTCTTTAACCTTAATAGACCACTTGTGAACCTTCTTGATCATCAGGATACTGTGCAGGGATAGGGAAGGCTGATTCAGATAGGGCTGAGAATGTTACATTGCCAATGCAAATGCTGATCACTAGGGATATATCTTGGCTGTTGTTGTTGCTGTCATCTCTGTTTTAGTTGGTCAGATAAACAAGTGTTTCCAAAAACCATGTGAGATTCAAAAATTTAGTGATCCATGGCAAAACTTGAGATGCATTACTTGTATGATGGGTAATGATCTGACGAATGCTATTATGGATGGGTCAGTACGAAGGCATCTTAAACATGGCCTATGATTTGGTAAAATAACAATGAAAAACAGCCTAAACAATAGAAATAAATTAACATAATACAGCTTTGTACTTTAGAGCCACTCAAAAATACATATCAATACCTCTACGCATCTTCTGATATGGATCCCTGCAGTGCAGGAGCTGATTGTAGGCAAATCATTCACTGTCTTCTAAATTAAGCCTTGGAGACAGACAGTTTCATATACAGTAATTCTCCATTGTCCACTGAGGTCAGACTTGCAAAAGCAATGCTATATCTTTAGGTTGAGCATTTTTTGGCCCTACTGACCTCACTTTCATGGTATCTTGATGCTAGTGGTTCACGGTCAAGAATGCTTTTACTAGTGTTTTGTGCTAAAATAAATTAACTTTTTTATTAGATATTTTCCTTATCAATTTGAATTTTTTATGGTCTTAGAATTTATCTTCTAAAGAGATTGGTAATAGGATTGGATATTATTAGTAATTATCAAAAATCATTCATAACTACACCATTCATTTATAGGTATAAACATCAAGGAGTATTGATTTTATGTTTCAAGATAATGTTATCTTGGACTTATTTGAGTACTTGGTTGGTGAATAGTTTAACTAGATTCCAAATAGATATCCTAATCTTCTTTTGTCAGCTTGTAACATAAATCTTGCAATGGAATATCAATGATCTAGAAGTGAATAATGAATGCAGAAATCCCATCTTCCCAAAATTGACCACTGTCCAGGAGGTATTAGATAGAGAAATCCTGGGATATAAAGAAAGATTGGATGATAAACTGGGGCCATGCAAAAACCATCTAAGATGGCCCATTAGACAAAGATGGGAATTTTAATAGGCATCCATTTTTATTAATTTAGTTAGGCCAAGTTAGACAGCAGTTATTCATGCAGTATATTAGTGTTTACAGTTTGTACAGTTCTGTAATTATGATTTCCATTTTACAAAGTAACAAGCTATTTTTTATGTCATTTGTTTTGTCATAAATAATTTTTAAAAGAATTGCTTGTGTACAGTGTTATTACCCTATAAGTAAAGAAACCTTTGAACAATAAAATGTGTATCTTTAGACAGGTGTCAATCAAACTATTATGGTTAGTTTTACATTTGATAAATTACAGACTAGAGTGGAATTCGTATGAGTGGGACATGATATGACAAATTGGTAGTTATACTGTAGCAGTATCACACTTTACCATAACCGTAAGAACACATTGTGATTAGATGATTCACATGAAAACAATGGGAAGCCATTTCAGTGTTACTGCATACCATATAGTGTATGTCCAGTAAATCAGTACCATACATTTTCCATTCATTCAAAAACCACTCTTATTTGATTGATGGCCATCATCTAAACCACACTTTACAATAACAGTATAACAGTCATATGTCAAATTCCACTTGACTTGTGACAAAGATAGGAATGTAAAGTCTCAACAACATGGGACCACTGCTGGACAGTGGGTTTACAAAACCAATCATGCTACACATTGAGATATCTTATATCAATCAATAAATTACTTACCAAAAAGGCTGCACTACAAAGATTTGGATTTCAATGTATAGTTTCAGAAAATATCCATACCCTCCCATGGAATGGGATGGTACTTGTATTTACAAACATGCACTGTACACAGGTATTGGCCAAAGCCTCAGTTTGAATACACATATACGTATGAGTACAGGTATCATGATTACCCCATTATGTTTATTTGATTGGATGATTATTAAATAATTATGCAGGATAGGAACAATCATATAGTAGATTTTGTGTGACTGTGAAAAGCTTGTGGCATGATCGGTGCTGTATATGTGCCTTGCTGTGGCCATGATGTTTTCTAGAATTTTGATGTGCCTTGCTGTGTAGTGACTGTATCATGACCATATTTGTGCTGTGAGCTTTCACAGTTATACAAAATCTGCTCTATCATCTGCTTGACTGGCACTGAAAAAACCTCATATTGTTATTCACCACCACAAGGTACAGCAGTGGCACAGCTCAATGGGGTTGAACTGAAAGCATGTGAAGGTGCCTATGGCAGCCACTATACAGTGTATGACCTGGGAGCACAGCTCTAAACCAGTTTGAATTAGCTAAGGTTAGTTTGAGGAGGAGGAGGAAAACCTGGAAAAACCTTTGGAGTCAGAAAGAGAACCAACCAACTCAGCTCACATGAAGTGACTGGGATTTGAACCCCAGACCTCGGAGGTGAGAGGCCAGTAAATTTACCATCATGCCAGCCTGACTCCCCTAGCACTGAGTCCGGCATTTTTCTGGTATCCAAATATGAAAGGATCATGACGAGTAAAACCAGTTTTGTAAGCTATCTCCTGTATCTTGAGAAGGGTTTTATTTGGTCTTGGTCTTTGGCCAACCAGAATGCAGATGTTTTGCCCCCTACATCATAGAAATAGACAATCCCCCACAGGAGGGTTAGGCTACTAGTATTATACACAATGCCCTCTTGGTTAATATTACAGTTTTCTTTAATACTATTCCTTCAGTTCATCCATAATGGAATGGAAATCAGAGAGTAAGCGATAGTCTGGATCAACAGGGTCAAAGTCGGAATAATCTTCCTCTTCATCATTTTCATCTTGTACATCAGATCCTGCAAGCAGTAGCTTACATGGAAGTCCATCAGCATGTTGTGAATAATGTTCAACAAGAGATGTAATGTTGAGGAATACTTTGGTGAAGCCCTGAAAATAGACAAGACAGGAAATTCAAGCAGTAATTATGCATGACAACTAGAATAACAATGATAATGGTTTGAATGGGTGATGTTAGATCATTACAAATGATTGTGATGACAACATGGACTTGAACTTGCGTTTGATGCAGTCCGTGACCGTTTAACGATAATTTTGTGGAAAACCCTGACAGTAATTTGTTTGCCACAGTTTATCGGCCATTAATAATTTTGTGGTTTTAACCTGTTGGTAACTTGTCGGTCAACTGTCGGTGACTTGTTGGCAAGTTATTGGTTAGATGTCGCCCGACAGTTGACCGACATGTTAACGGGGGCGCTATTCTACACAATTACCGGTGATGTGGTGATGGGGAAGATGATAGTGGTGGTAGTGAAGGTGGTGGTGGTGGTGACAGTGGTGGTGGAGTTGGTGATGGGGATGGTGAGGATTATGATGATTGCATTCATAACAATGAAGTTTGTTTATGGCCATCAGAGAAGAGAGTTATCATACCTCTAGCTTAACACCCTCTGGTTCAGGAGTGATCAGATAATTTCCATATCCTGCAGGCTGAACATCTGTAGGAACACGAACCGTAAGAGCATGGCAGCCTTTCCTACTCTGGCTGTTCCGAACAAAAAAGGATCCCTCTTCTGATGTCTGCAACATATCCATGATAAACTCCCTGTTGTGAGCAGAAAGAAAATTTTTTATCAGTATATCAAAATAACAATATTATATGATGAAGGTAATCTAGTGATGGTGATGAGAATGGCAATGGTCATGATGGTCATGATGACAAAGATGGAGATGAATGTTATGGTGGTGACGATGATGATGGTGATGAAGATGAAAATGACTAGTGATGACAAAGATGATGATGATGATTCTGTTTATAATGGCAATAAAGATGGAGATCCATTAATGATGATAGTGGTCATGATGGTCAGGTGATGGTGATGACGATGGTGGTGGTGGTGGTGGTGGTGACAATGATGATGATGATATCCTGCAACACCTACTGGTTGTCATGGTTACCTTGGAATCCCAGGCATATACCAATATGCATCCTGGTGAGTGGTAAGTCTATCAGCCGACTCAATCTCCTCATTTGTTGTGCCATTTTCTGCACCTTGGTAGATGACTTTAAGACTCTGATTTGGAATATCATCATTTGAAGTCTTTGTTTCACCATCTTGATCCTCTAAAGTACCTGACACATCATCTATAACAGCTGCAACTGCCACCACATCAGTCTGGGGGTCTGGTACATCCTTGAGGTATTGAGTCATTGGCCTTTCATTTTTGTAACTCCGAGGAGGTAAAGGTGGCCCTGGGGGGCTAGTAGTTGAAGACAGCACTCCCCCAAATTGCGGCAAAGATGGAGCAGTGGGTGTTAACTGTTTATGTGGTGAATAAGGTAGTGATGGGGACTCTACTGAAGATATCCGAGACTCAATCTCTCTAGAAATATGTGTTTCTGAAACAATGGTTCTTGTTTCATTATTTTCCATTGTGTAGGAGTTCTCAGAAACTGTACTGGAGCTTGAAATTGACATGGATGACATGCATTCAGAAATTTCTTTGAATTTTCCTTGGGATGGTGGAGTAACAGACCTTGGACTGCTGCCTCGCCAGCCAGCTTTGCCTCTCTTCTTCTCCAATACAGGGCTGCTGTCAGTTTCAGTGGTAGGGCTATTACTTCGCTTTGCTTTTAATTCCTTTCTCTTGTCTTTGGCTTGTTCTGCATGCTCTGAAAGGTCATGGCCTCTGATTGCTTCATGCTTTGCCTTTGTGGAAAAAATTAGATTATTCAGTTATGATGGATCAAGGAAAACTAGTTGGTCTCCTTTTATTGATAATTTCCATTAAAACATGAACTGGTTTTATGCTGTAATCATTGAGTGAATGCTCTTTCAATTGGTCGTTTTGATCATCAAATACAGGCAGATTTTATCCCTTTTGCAATCAAAAAAACGAATTGAGATGTTTTTTGTGTCTGTACTCAGCTTATTGACAATAAGATTTGTCCTCACATTGTCAAAGTAGTCTAGCTTTGTGGATCTGCTTGGCTACACCTTGTGAATCCACAGTACTTTGATGATGCACACAATTTATCATCAAAACAAAGACAGACACATAAAAAACAGATCTCAATTTGTCAAGTAGATTATGTTGCAATATGTTTGATGTTTTTTGGTTGGTGCAGTTGGTGCCATATGTGTTTGACTTGTCACGGTCTTGTGATGTTTGGGATGTATGTTTCATAATCAAAACCTACTGCCCACCCCCACCCTGGTTATCCATGCAGATAGAGACACAGATTCTGCAGTCTTACCCATCTTCTTGCTGGTTTATGTGGGCTAGATACCAGGTCACCTGTGTTATATCTGGGGTTCTTCTGTAGTTTGGCAGAAGCAAATGCTAATTTGAAGGCTCTTCCAATCATTGCTGTTAATTCTTGCACCTATAAAAAGACGTTTTACATAAATAATTACCTAATAAAGCCTGGTCCTTACCAGGGACACAAGCATAAGCATAAGCAACATATGCAGACTCAGTTGGGTATAACTCATGAGCAGCACTGTTCTTTTCTCACACCTGAACTGAACTGAGTCTGCATATGTCGCTTAGGTGAGGAACAGGTTTAAATAACAGTTCTTTAAACCTGTTCCTCACCTAAGCAACATATGCAGACTCAGTTCAGTTAAGGTGCAATATAATACACTGCGTGCAACATATAATACACTGCCTGAGTGAATAATCATTGATATCAAAAACAACCATTCATGAAACATGTACCTGTGTAGTTGAACGGCCTTTAAAGACATGGCAATGCACTGCTACTCCCGAAGGTGAAGGGCTGTTGGTCATGAAGGCATAGAGCTTGAAATCTGGATCACATGTGGCAAAGGTTATTCTCTGTAGAGGGTATGCCATTCTAACTCTCTGAAATATATCAAAGACAAAAAACAAAAATTTCTCCAAATGGTGGTGTTCATGGTGGATGATGGCATATGGGGACAGAGTGCTCATTAGAAATTTTGAAAATGACCCCTCAAAGATACCAATGTCTCATCATGGTGGGTGTGGCAACAAATAATTTTTACCCCTAGGGGACAGGTCAGAAAGAAAACTGGTGGTTAGGCTATGAAAAACAGGGGGTGGGTCACTTTTTTGAGCCTCAAATAAGAGTTGGGTCATGTGAAAATACCCCACTCATTGCATCTGGATTATATTTTTTGAGAAATTAAACAGGGGTAGGTCATAACATATTGGGCTTATAACGTAGGGTGGGTCACCCCTTTTTGGCCCTTTGACAATTATATTATTGCCCAGGGTCCCTTTACTTTCTGACAAGTGCCACACCACTACCAACTCTAAAATAAGGTACAAGCAGTACTAAACAGTACAAATTTCAACCCCTAAAAGATACAACAGGCACCCTCACCTCTTTTGCATGGGAGTCCTGGAGTTAGAGGGAAGGTACCTAAAGCACTTAGCAGCAATTGATATTGTGGTATATTTATAACCATATAGGCTGGAATATCTTGATCATGGCGGATTCACAATAGGTATTGCAGGATCCAGGATCTGACTTATTTTTACAAGCCTTGTTTAGGATGCGAGCTAAAGAATAGCTGGAAAAATTACTGGTTAAGGACTGCTTCAAAGAATTGGATGGGATGATAGGATTTTATGAAAATATTGGTGGGATTGGCAGATTTCAGAACCTTATTGTGAAGCCTTATCAAAGTCAAATTGTAATGCACACTTTTAAGCACTCTCAAACATAATGTTATGTATGTGTACCAACTGTTTACTACACTTCTCAGTTGCATTTGGCACGACAGAAGTTTTCCTATAAAGTTTTGATTTCTAGCTCTCAAAGTTTTTAAGGGTAACATCATGAAGGACCATGAGAATAATCGCTTCTGATTGCTGAATTTGTTTCACTGTTTCAATATTTTAGCCCAAACAAATTCAGCCAATCAGAAGCATTCATTCTCATGGTCCTTCATGGTGGTTGCCCTAGAAACATTGAGAGCTAGACATCAAAACTTTATAGGAAAACTTCTGATGTGTCAAACTCAACTGAGAAACATAGTATAGAGTATTCCTGA
This sequence comes from Stichodactyla mertensii, assembly GCA_011800005.2. Lineage (NCBI taxonomy): Eukaryota > Metazoa > Cnidaria > Anthozoa > Actiniaria > Stichodactylidae > Stichodactyla > Stichodactyla mertensii. Next base: position 570 of record JAAAQI020152810.1, on the reverse strand, counting down.
ATACCATACCTTTGCATCAGAACTAAAGACTTTTATTCCATCTGATGATGTCTGCAAGACCACATCCAGACCATGTGTCTTGTTCTGAAGAGGAACAACAATACTGTGGTTTAAAAAACTCAACTATATAACACCTAGTAAAATCTAGCTAGGACATCTAAATAATAAGCTTGTTTTAGCCCTACTACAATCTGTGTGTGCCTTTTTTACCATTTTCCTTCATTCCTTAGCACTAAACCTACCCTGTAATCACTGAGGTGGTACTTTACATAGCTGGTTCTTTCTTGGTGAGTCTTCAGAGTCTTCTGCCCATCAACACCAGTTATAACAGCAAATGTCCCAATGTACTACAATACACATTAAGCCAAAAGAGAGGGAACAAATATTCAATAATATTAGTTAAATAATTTATTCATAAAGCAGTTCTTACCTTTTTTCATACTACTATGATCAAATACGTTCCTGTATCATATGATGATGATAATGATTGATAATGGTTTATGATTTATATAGCGTCTTTTCTATGTGGATATAATCAAAGGCGCTTTACAATGATTAATGTGAATTTTT
>JAAAQI020152799.1:0-10565 GCA_011800005.2 Stichodactyla mertensii | reverse complement strand
CCCCCTTTTTGTGATGCACAATTTGTTCTGACCCTCCCCCCTTTCTACATACATCACCAATGTCTGATGACAATATACTTGCATAAATTTCTATAGCCCCCCTTTTTCCTTGCATAAACATTGGTGACCCCCTCCCCATTTGCACCAGCCCCCCTCTAATTAATGACTGGTCCCTGAGACTGACATAGATGTCATAAATTAAGAAATCAGTTTTAAGAGTGCACAATTATTCCTTCAGGAGACCAGGAGTTACCCAGTTTCAATGTCATTTATACGAACTCTCTTCGAACCAAAGTAGAATCTTTTTATGTGGATGAGTCACAATGGATGACTTTTATATTACAACCAAAGGTAGGTGCAATTTTTGTATTCTATTCGAGGTACATTGTTAGTTTAGAGGAATCACTTTGCCGCTTTACGGCATCGAAATATGGCGGCATGCCAGTTTTCTTTATTTTAAATAACTTCGAGAAAAACGAACATTCCAATTTAAAATAGTGTTTTCAAGTTTGAAAGTTATAATCGGCATGTATTGCTTCTCAAACATCAAGGTTTTCAAAGAGGCCAAATTTTGGGATACCTGTGGAATTGTTTATCAGTCTCGGAACGCCTATAGCTGACCGTGTTCGGAAAAAAGAACATCCTTTCAAGCAAGTAAAACGTTTTCCAAAGACCTTATTAATCTCTCGTTATGACAGGTTCGTCCATTTTGATGCTAAACAATGATTGCTTATCTCACCTCGTACCGTACATAGATGACCCGTACTCGTTCCACGGCATCATTCTCTCGTGTAAGAGATTGCAACACGCCTTCACGAGCATGGAAAGCCATTGGCACAGCAATATCAGACGAGCAAAGATCGAATTCCCTATCAAACGATCCTTGATTGATATATTCTCATGTGGAGAAACGTGTGATGAACGAATGGAAATGTGGTTTGCTTTGGACAATTTATTTGATAAAGCAATAGATTATTCACTCAAGAAAAGTCTTTGGAGCTACCCCAAGCTGGTTGAAATTTGGCACAATTTTGGACCTGTGGCTGCCAAACTTTTTACGTGGATACAAAGCCTGAAGTGTACAGTAAACGTCTCAAGCAGAGGACCAAAATTTTCTTCAGTTTACTGGGAATTCAAAATTCATTTGCCTGGCTGTAGTGAAGATATGGAAATCTACACTAGATACATACATCCCAATGATCCTGTAGATGTTTCTATTGGTGCCCATCGCTTAGGAATGTGCTTGCAGATTTGTCATAATGAAGCTTTTTATGAGTATCAAGGTTCAGTAGATATGCTCCCTGATGAATATCTGACCTGGGGTGGAAGGGAAAAGAAGGAGATATCCCAAAAAATGGCACCTATGATTGACCTTCTTCAGAGAGAGCTTGGCAAAACCACTTCTCCTGTTTCTTCAGACTTTTTCTTATGGTTTTGTCTGTTCTTCATAGCAAACCACACTTTGCCTGAAAAAGATAAAATCCATTTTGAAGATAGGACAATGAATGACAAGCCAACTCTTGAGTCCATTTTCCCAGGAGTTTGTCAGATTGCTGAAGAGAAATTTAAATGTTCAGTATCAAATGATATATCTTTCTGTCAAGCTGGAGAGAAATCCAAGCTGTTGATTTATACTCTTCAAACTCTAGCCTCACAAGCAGATACACAACTCTTGAAAGATTTGAAAGAGCAATTCAAACTATTTGCTTCAATAGCTAAAGAATTCTTTCACTATTGCCCAGTTCCCTTTCTGAAAAAAGCCCTTCTTGGATTGTTTCTGCGAACAAGTTTTGAACCAAGGGAAGATAATACTAATACCATCATCCCGCCAGAGAAGAGAGAATTTGAGAACACAGTATCTTTTCGACTTAAAGATGGCAATGACTTAAAAGTATTTGGAAAATTGCTTTTCATAGGCAATAAATTTCATTATGATTGTCAACTTGACCTTAAGTTTGTATTACCAGATGAGAAAGTGATAGAACTTGAATCACTGCATGCTGTGGATAACAATCAAGGGTACTCGGACATGTTTGAAGGGAAGGGTTGTTGGATGGGCCATGGTTTACTTTTTCCAAAAAAGCCTTTTTTTGTAGAAGATCTTACTCCTGTCACAAAGTTACTTCAGGAATGCATTAATTATAGCATGCAAGAAGAGGAAGCTATTCCACAAATATACAATATCTTTACAGCTCTATTTTTCTTGGCTGTACTGGACTGTGCTGATGTTATTGGACTATTCAATGATATTCTATGTGTTGATGAACCAAATGACTTGAGGGATGAACTCAATCATGTAATTATGAAGTTGGATATACATTGAGCTGAAAAACAGTTGTCATTGATAATGTGAAATGAGTTGAGAAAATACTGAAAGATAACTTTGAGGGGTGGAGGTAGGGGAGATACTGTAGGTATCAAGGCAGAGGTGATGTAAGATGAATTCATAAGAACCAGGATGTTAGAAATGAGTGCTTTTTTCCTTTTTTTATTTACCTTTTATTTATTTGTTTTTCTTTCTTTCTTTATTTTGTTTGCTCCTTCCATTTGTCCTTCCTTTTTTCCTTTTCTCTTTTTTTTTCATTCCTCCTTATCCTTTCCTTTCCTTTCCTTTTCTGTTCCTCTCTTTTCTAACACCTCATTTACTTAGCAGCATCCATGAACAAGAAGGAGCAAGTCAGAGGCATGTTTAGGGGGTCCAAGGGTGCCCGTAGGCAAAAGGAGTGATTTTTTTTGGTTCGGCGTTCAGCATTTGGTGTTTTTTTTTATTTGGCATTTCAGCCGCTCAAACAAAATGGTGTTTGTTTTGAATTTGGCTATGCCCCTGCAAGTACACTGTATAATATATTTAATTTTTTATGTTTTTGAATGCTAATAAGAACAGAAATACGAGAAGATTTATAATTTTAACCTTTGAATATTTCAGCCTCTATCTAGAGGCCATCTACAGCGAAATGAACTCGCACTCAACTTGTGTCCTGCTTAGGGTGTCATTAGTACCAATAGACGCGGCCAAACAGGAAACTGCCCTCTTGGAAGCATGCACTCAGCGGGCCACAAATGACTCTAGCGGGCTGATAATGGCATTATCGGCCCTACTGCTGATTGGTTTTTGGTTCATCATCCAATGGATTTTAGCCACTTATAGTTTGGCCTTGTTGTTGATAATAATGATATTAAAATGACTTGACGGGAATATTGTTTATTTGTAGTGCCATTTTATTGTCCTATGGGTTTACTGAACTTACTAATTTGTGCAATTTCTTACAAAGTTTTTCACGGATATATGGTATGCCCTATATATCCTGTCATTTTCTATAAATAATTAATATGGATAACAAAGCCTAATAAGTACTGAAACTTTCCTTGATTAAAAGATGCTTCTAGTTGTTGTAAAGCATCCTCGGAAATAAATCGTAAACTAGAAAACGTTTTTGATTGTTTGTCAGCAGAAAAAATAAATATCTTGTTATCAGCTCTCATAAAATATATATTCATATTGAACTAGAACTCAAAGCTACCTATTATAAAAAGTTATTTCGAATTAATAAATCTTCAGTAGCATTTAAAAATATATATATACATCAAGATAAGTATATAAGATATGGTATTTTATAATATGCGTGACAATATTTTTATAAGAACATTCTTAGTATGGTCGTGAGTGAAGACCTGGCTGCCATATTGATTTCACCTTCCTCGTGTTATCAGTAAATGTACTCAGTCCGCTCATTAATGAACTTGGCTGACAATTTGCAAGAGAATTGCTTAAATTGTACATTTGTTGAAGCGTAGAACTCAGACTGTTAAGGGAACTTGTGTGGTTTCCACTTGAACGAGGCGCTGGCAAACTTCCATAGCCATTTGGGTTCTGCGCGCCCAGGGTCTTCACTCGGTCCTTAAGTTCGTGCTCCAAGGCTTTCTCTGCCGTTTTATTATCTCTCTTCCATCTCATACGTCTGTTCTGAAACCATATTTTTACCTGTTTTTCTGTTAAATCCAGTGACTGTGCTATTTCGATTCTCCTAGGTCTGCATAAATATCGGTTGTAGTGAAATTCTTTCTCCAATTCGACTAGCTGTTTGGTCGAGTAGATTGTCCTGTTGAGTTTGTCCATCGCTGATTCTTTAGCCGGGGGTACAGCTGAAAAATACCAGAAATTCAAACATTCATTATAAACTGTTTTGTTCCTTGATTACTTTGAACAAATCTTAGCACTAATTGTGTGTTGATGGCTAATGTAAGTAAGCTAGAGCTGTCGTGGAATGCAATCCGAAGCAGGAAGAAAATGCTACTCTTGCTTTTGAGATTGCTATAGAAATTCTCCGAACAAAACAATGCACAAGATACATTCTAAGCGGCACAGTGCTTAAAATATCATTAATCTAAATTTTATTTTAAACAAGGTTTCATATATTTGTCTAAATAGAAAAAAGAATCGAAACCAACACAGAGCAGCTAGAGTGGTTTTCATTAACCCGTGAAACACACTTTAGCGTAATACACTTTATTACATTTTAATTTTCATTAGACCTCCAACAGTAAACCAAAACTCTTGCATTCGTGTCAATAACTAATAGACTAATTATACGAGGCGGCTTGTATTTTGTATGAAAGTCAACCTCTGTCTTTATTGAATACATATTTTGAGTATAAAGATAAAATGCATTTCTGTCGGTACCAGGCTAGTCTAACCACTGGAACTATTCACGGGTTAATGAGAACCATTCTAAACCAACTTTAATAAAAGACACTCAAAGGAGCACGCAGCTTTTGACGGTGTCTTAATATCTTAGTACCCACAAAAAGTAATTGTATATATTCTAAATTGAACTGAAAAGCACTAGCAGGGACCATTCTGTATATATACTAAAAAGCTTACTTCATATTTTATTTGTTTGAACTAAAAGGCCTCTTTTGGAGGTTGTGCGTTTGTATTTTTCTGAATAACTATTTCAAGCCTTCGTGAAATTTGCTTCCAAATATGAATGGTTTCACTGCTAGCAACCTTTACAGCTATAGTCTGGAACATAATTTACGTACAAGACTCCTTATTTAGGAAATGTTAACTCTATATTTTAGATAATACAGGGTCAAAGCCGACTGAGGAAAAGAAAATAGATAAACTGTAGCAAAAGTCGATAATTGAAAATGCATTGGCGAATTTTGATTAAATACGAAACTTTTTCCACTTCCAAAAATATGATACACTTTGTGACATCTAAACTGAACATTTCTTTTCAATTCGTATCTTTGACTTCACAGAAAAGGCTTGTCAGAAAGCTTCAAGAAGAAACTAGGATTTAATGACAAGCACCTTATGTCTCATACGAGGACTACACTAGATCGGTATTAAAGTGTAAAGGAATGTAACGTACGTTTAGATCCACTAAAAATCAGTATAGAAAACATAAAACCATTTTCAAGCGACAACCACAACAAGAAACCATTTCTAACACTTCTTTTCATGTTTGGATGTACAAAGTTTAAGCTTAATACGGGAAAAATAATTCAAAGGCGAAGAGCGATTCATTTCAATATTAGTCCCCGTTCAAGTCAGTGGACTTAACGCTGGTTATAAAGTTTAAAATATCAAGAAAACTAGAACAAAATACATGATATTTCATACTTTTTTTATGCTTAAATGAGTAAGATAAAGCTTAGATAGTCGTCATAATTGTAAAAGTTGTTTTTTGAAGCGCTAAAACCTGTTAAATGCTAACCAAATAAGTGTGAAGAGCAGACAGAGCAAGGTATCACAAAATGGTCCTGCTTTTTGAGCCCAGTATAAAGAGTATTAGCGACTGTTTAAACAGAGAAATTATTATACCTTACTTGTAAATATATAAGTTATTAAGCAGGGGATTTCGAAAGAAATAAAGGCAACATTTAGACTTACTGGCATATACCAAGGCGCCACAAGTCGGTGCAAAGCGGATTACAACACATTTTGAGCATGGCGGCTACCGCATTAGTTGCACGATGGCGCCAACGACGTGTTTTGTCGTGAGGTTTGCAAACACCGACCCAGAATCTCAGCTTCGTGACTCGAAATCCTCAAACATACACCATTTGTTTCTTTAAATAGAACTATTGGTTTCGAGGAAAGAACGCTTTTTGCATGACTTAGAGGGGCAAGTAAACGGAGTTGGCTGAGATGTGGAGACGATTTGGCTAGCACCTTTCTTTCGGAAAACTATTGTATGAACAACCTTTGTCAGACTCTAAGTCCTAAACAAATGAACTTAAAAACTATGGCCTCGGAATATTCATTAGATGTTTTTAACCATGAATTGCTTTACAAGCTAGAGTCTAAACTCTAATAAACTAAACGATGTAATACAAAATCACGTAGAAGACTTGTCCACACCCACCACAGAAATTCAAAGTTATCACTCCAGAACAGGACAATAAACTTTAAATTAGCATTAGATTAATGAAAGTCGGTTTTTGATTTTGGAATCTCGTACCTTTTGCTCTGTATTCCGTCATCCATGGGTATATTTGTTCGCCGGTTTGTTTTTCTTCATTGGCCTGCGTTTTCGCATTCTTTGACACAGAAGTCAGATATAGTCTAGCTGGGGCAGTTGCAGTGTTTTCCATGTCACAGCTCAGCGTGTTGGTAACTCACTAAGCGATTCTTTATGTCTTGAGAATGGTTTGACTAGTTCCTGACCTTTCTAGTGTTTTGTAGTCAGCTAACGACGTAGGTGCTGTTAGCGATGGCTGGGGTCAAGTTTTGGCAGAAACAGCAAGTCAAAAACTGATGATACATTATGATTTATTAGTTTGTGTCATGTGACCTCCCGAGTAACCAATCAGAATGCAGATACCGTCACTGATCTTGGATGAGAGTGGCATTTTGGATTTAGCGAGATATCTTATGTCATGTATCTGTCTTTGGGCGATTCATCATTGTTAAATGGGTTCTGTCCTCAAGAGCTCAGCAAAATCCATATCCTAACATCAACAATTTGAAACATCTTTGATAGAGATTTCAACGATGCGTGGACGAAGATTAGCTTACTCCTAATAAACCTTGTAGTTCCAATTTGGCCCAATTCACTAACGCTACATTTACTATCCTAAATATACAAGACTCGACTCACTTGATTTTCACGGAGAGAGGAAAAATCGGAGAACCCGGAGAAAAACCCTCTTTAGGAGAGAAAAACACATCAAACATAATCCTCCATATGTGGTAGACTCCTTACAGCAATATTCAACGTAGTTCAATTTGGAGAACAAGACAATATACATTTATATAAGAGTTTTGTTCGATTCACAGAAGACTAAGATTCAATTGTTTTTGTCCTCCAAATTGAACTACGCTGGGTATTGCTACAAGGGGCCTGTAGCCGCTCTACGTGGTTTTGTACTTTAAGGACTATTTAGTCCCCTCAAGTGCCATTTTTTCAGTACAAAAATCTTATGTACGTTTTGGAATTCATGCTTAATTTAATAGCATCCAACCATATTGTCTTTCCAGAACAAACTTCAGAGTGACATCCGAATCCAACCTCCAGTGTACATTACATTTGTTCTCATTTATTTGAGCTCAGTTTCTTCTGTTCAAAATTTTTAAGAATTGAACGAGTAAACATGACTTCTTTGTTCACTGAGTAGAAAACACCATAAGACGCAAAATAAACTAGTCCTTTTCCTAATTAGATAAAGACTTAAAGGTTTAGAATGTATGTTTTAGAAGTTCATCCATCAAACTGTCAGGTTTTTGCGACTGTATGGCTGCGATAGTCGTTAAAATTGGGTACTCAGGTATCAACCTTGCAAAATATTCAATCTATACTCAAACAAATTTTCTGTTTAAAAATTACGAGCATCAAAATTTTACGATTTTAATATGAAGTTTGTAAGAGAACTCGAAATTCCGAATCAGCTAGGTTATTCCAGCACCGGTTCTGACAAATCACGGGGCCCGCCCACCCACCCACTCAAATACCGACATGGTACATTAGTTCACACAGTTGCCCAGATAAAAAGATCTTTCGGCGTGGCAAAAGAGTACAATGTCGATGCAATTTCCTTAATTTAGTATTTACATCATAAAGTAATTATCAGGGCTGCAAAAAATGGAATACCTTGCTCTAGCCAAATTGTGCTCTGTTCTTCTAATATTGTACGCATCATGTACTGTTAAGACTATATCAGTATCATACGATATGAGAATATCGAGGTATGTCGCCTATAGTCTTTGCCAGAGTGCTCTCTGTCTTTTCAAGGTGGTGCGTTCGTATAGAGGGCAAAACTGACATTAAAGCGATCATTTTTGAAGCAGTTTTAGCCAGGGGTTATGAGTCGCGGACGTTTGAAGTTAGCGGCTGTGGCGAATACAACTACCATACACAAGTTCCTTCCGAAACAAATTTAAACTTTAAAATATAGGACGAGATAGAAATAATGACGAATACCATCTATATAAGACATTAAGGCGCAGATATCACCAGTCTCACTAAAATTTTTAGTTCATCGGACAAAAATACAAAGAGCACAAATCTTGAGTGCGATCCTGAATTTTTTGACAACTCTAGCTCAGTCTCTTTCAATACTGCTTCTCATTTTATAAGGTTCGAATGAATTTGTTCTATAAAAAAGTAATCAAATATACAAAGAATCCGATTCTTGCCGTTTCTTGTCACTCTTCAGGGGAAGGATATCCGTAAATAGAGTCATGTTAGTTGCGGATGGAATGTTTGGATGTTTTACCAGCTGATCCATCAGTGTCAAGAAAGAGTACCTTGTACAGGAATATCTAACCCTGTACTCCAGCCGGTTAAAAAGATAACATCAAAGAGAGATGTGCTATTAGTGTAACTGGGCAGTGTGGTGATCACTGCCTAGTAATAGGGAACGTAAGACGAACAGGTCTCCCGACCGCCTAAGCAAGATAGGCTTAGAGATTTTTAGGACTATCAGCATTTTAAGAAAGATATTGTAATGGTTATAAAAGTGCTTTAAAGACGCTCCAGATATAGCTTTTGAAGATCACTGAGTTCTACTCCCAACCCATCCTGACAAGCAACTTCGTGTGACTACAATTTATTGCTTTGTCTAATTTTCACTCGTAGACTCATCGTCAGCGTTTTAAAATTCACTTTGTTTTACACCAAAATTGTTGCTTATTTATATTATATGATTTAGTATCTATAATGTATAATGTATTGACCGTCCACTATGAAAAATTTTGATGTTTTATCAGAAGTATTCCTTTCTTTTTTCTTGTTTTTTTTTTTTTTTTCCCCTCAATTAATCTGTCTTGTTTTTGTATATATTTCATTTCCTATCGATAATCATTTCTTAAGTAGAATAATCCCCATTTTACAATAATAAATAATCGGTTAAGTCGATTAATCTAAATGCGGTCCATATGGAACCTGTATGTTGTTATATTATATGGGACACAATATAGACGACAATGGATGAAATGCGCAAGCACTCTTTGTGTTTTTGTGTCTTTGTGTTCCAAGCTGTTTGTTGGCTAAAGAATCATGATGCACGATGGTAGATTTCTACCTCTAATTCTAAATATCTGTGTCAAAACACCAAAGCAATGACTCAAAAATAGTTCTAAGAATTGCAGTAAGCATTTCTGGAGTAATTGTTTATGGTCTGGCCAGGTAGTAATTTTAAAAAGCTCCAGTGGTAAGGAATTCAGTCATAAAGCCATATGTACTCATTAAGGTAGAAATAATGATCATTGGAATCGGAATTTTTTATACGAATGTCTTTTGGACTTGTACTGGCTTTTCACAAGTGCTGCCAAATCGGCACTTAATCACTCTCGCCAGACATCAAGTCTCTCTTGGTTAGTTTACGTCAAATATTTGATTGGGGTTTAATAGGATTTAATAAAGGACAAGGAAAATATGCTACTGATACCTCTAACTACGATTTGATCGGTCCAATTAATCTTTAAAACGTTGTGGCATTAAACAAATGTCCGTATCCAAATTTAAGTGTACGCCGGCAAGATTTATACGGGAATCCCGCGCGTATTCTGCGAATAGCGTCCCAAATCATGGCGCTGAACTGTCTCCACTCTTATTAAGAAGTTAACACCATCGGCGCGTTATAAACAGATTTTCACACCAATAAGTAAAGCTAGGCTGAAAGTACCATACGGTCTGGAGCCAGGCGAGACATGATTATAATCCTGTTTCTGCGTCAATCCGGTTCAAACAAGTTGTGGTCTATTTATCCACCAGAGCATGATGTGTAACTTTATAGTCAAATACTTCCATATCCATAGCTAGTACTTGTCGAAACGTTTGAGGTTTACTTTTCGAATTATTCCGATTGATCTCAGGGATTGATTGGATTGATGTCTTAATCATCGGTGTATGTGATCGCATGTTGAACAGACGTCATCTCTACGTACGTAGTAAAACAGGCTTTAGGGAGCGTTCACAAAAACTTGTTGGGGGGAGACTGATGAGAAACTATTCTCTATTGAAAAAATTTGGAGGACCTCACTTACTTCATTCAAAAATTTCAGGAACCCCCTTTTAGGACCTCCATAATTTGAAACACCCCCACCCCACCACTAA
>JAAAQI020152788.1:0-10568 GCA_011800005.2 Stichodactyla mertensii | reverse complement strand
CCGTTCCGTCATCTTAGGGGTTAGAGAATCTTTGCCGAAGCATCAGGGGAGAGGCTGGCCGGCCCCCAGACCATATAAGACCAACCCCTTGCTCTAACCACGGTTCACGTCGATTTGAAAGAGCAAAAAATTCTAGTCTTTGTGGTGCATTGTTTTCGTATGCACTGTTTTCGCAATTCTTTGAAATCGGTAGACGAGTGGTCTAATGCGTTGTGCTTTCAAGAGAGTTAGACAAGCCCGATTGGGCTGGGTTAGTACTCGGATGGGTGACCACTGATAGCTAGTTGGTGAATTCAGATATTTTCTTTTTTTTTATCTTCGATTCTTCTTTCTTTTTCAGTTTTCCCCAGAAATATTTAATTCATGGTAACACACTTCAAATAGAAGTATTAACACATACACACAAAATTAAACAAACAAACAAACAGACAAACAAGCGAGCAAGCAAACAAACAAACAGACAAACAAGCGAGCAAGCAAACAAACAAACAGACAAACAAGCGAGCAAGCAAACAAACAAAGGAAAAATAAACAAAGGTTCATTTTTCTCAGTTTTCGATCGTTTTCTGCTCGTGTGCAATACCGTATCCCTATACGGTAAGACCTCGAGGAGGAAAAACAACACAAAGAAAAACAAACCGCAAAACGGAGAAGATAAGATAAGAGTCGTAAATTATTGAGAGAAAATTTATTCTGACAACGTTTTAAAAGAGCTGCTTTATTGTCAACAATCGAGGAAAAGGCTGTTATTTTCTGCAGTTCACGCACAATATCTAGAGGCGAAATTACACGGAAAAAAAAAAAAAAACTAAAAAAACAACAACAAAAATAGGAAACGAAAAGGAGGAATAAGGGGGCCATAAATTAAATGAAAAGAATAAAAAAGGGTCAAGGTTTTCAGAAATAGAAAGAATAACCAAAGCCATTAATCACACGTACATTCAGCAATATTAGCAAAGAACTCCCGTATATCAAAACAACAGATCGTTAATTAATTACAAGTTATCTTTCATTTTTAGCGAAAGCGCAAGGCTCACGCTATATGGTGCTCTGTATATCATTCACGGTTTTATTTTTGTATGGGTGACATTAGCTTCGATCGTTTTCAGACCGCAAAACCAAGGCCATCAAAACTGAGACAAAGACGGCCATGTTGTTGGTATATACAGTGGATCTAGCGAAAAAAAATATTTGTTAAACACCATCAACGTGGCCAAAAAGATGACGGACTGACGTGAAACGTTCGATAAATTTTCTAATTTGAAAAATGAAGGTGCATTGCGGTCTAGCATGGGTTCAAATAACCATATAAAAATGACGAACAATAATGTTTTTACCCAAGCTAGACCACAAAAGCATTATGGCCGCTATTAATCATGGTCAAGAGTGCAAGTTGCCTGATGTCTTTTTTTATCGTTTACTGTTATTTAACCGAGTATTGTTAACTCACATGTGGAGTCCAGTTCTATCGACCCAGCAGGCTGGTTGGAAGCAATATCTTCCAATTTCCTGTAAAATAAACAAAAGCAGAAAGATTGTCAACATGGTTTTGCCGCTTCCTTAACTCCAGCTCTAGAATCCGCTATTTTGTTTCCGTTTTTGAATAAAGGAATAAAGGAACAAGGTTATTTTGTTGAGGGAGTTAACCAGCATTTCTGCCAAGGATGCCAACAACTTAGATCTATACTTATTTTCATCGACATTACTAGCTTTCTCGTCCTCAACCATCAAATAAATGGCCTAAATGTGCCCTATATATTAAAGCATCTTTTTTTTAGTTCACGAAGTCGTATCTTAGGCCAGCTCAGCGAGCATTCATCTCCTTTGGTGCGACTGAACTCAGTTTTTTCCTTACAACAAAAAGGTCCACAAAAGGCTAAAAAGAGCTATCATATCTATTCAAAAAGTTCTTTACAAATTCCATTGCAGATGCGATTAAAAATGCTATCAGCAAGTAAAAGTTATTACCGGACGAAAAGTTGTGTATTATGGCTGGATATTAGTTTTGCCAGTCGAATCCTATTTTAATGAGCCCATAGGACGAGACAAAGGAATACAGGCAAGTAATGCGGAAAATATCTATTCCAATCGGTGCACCGCTGTTCGTATGTAATATATTGTCCAAAGTCCATCGTTAAAAATAGGCAATTCCCAGAAAAAAACATGTCAATGAACAGCACCCCAAGACAGACTACGCAAAACACTTTAATTTGCAGTACGCTCTTGTATTTGTACTCGGACAAATACTTAAGAGTTCTAGTGCAAATACGGATCACGTATAGTTAGAATTAAGTCTCAAATAACTAAACTTTTTTAAGATTGGTTGACCTTTAATCCATATCGTGCAAAATCTTAAGGATAATCTTGATGGGCTTGATGTATGGCCGAATCACTTGCCGACCACAAGACGCAGAGCACCTATTAGATAAATAAAAGTGTAGGTGTTTCAGCTGCATAGTGGTCATCGTCTGTCAAGTCGCATTTATGGAGCTTTTGCCTATTATAGGTGCGAGTCGAAAGTGGCGAAATGACACCTTCCCCCTCCCCCCACGGTAGCCAGAAAGTTTGCAAGCCTTCCCTATGTTTTAGGATGTTTTAGAGAAACTTATCCTTTCAGTAAGGCATAGAATCAGCTTAAACTTCAAGGAGTTAATTCAGTCACAAATATCCGAGAATCCTTGACAAGTAGATAAAAAATCTTTCAAGAAAACTGAGAAATAGCTCTTGAACCAGACCAGGTGTATTTCATTTATATCACAGTTGTAAATCAATATTACTTCAACCTTGTGATTGGTTAGAACCACTAATTCAATCCTCTAAGCTCCATTATAGCTAATCTATTCCATTCACCTAGTTTCATTATTATCGTAAAATCCTTTAACAGAAACTTTGAGAATTGCCACACTAGGAAACGTGAGGAACTGTTGCTGACATTTCAAACTTTTCTTATTAGGTTCAAGTAGAGAGAGGTTCTTGACTGAAGCAGTTTACTTTATAAAAAATAGTTGGAAAGAAAGATTACTAGAAAACCAACTTAAAAAGTAATAAACTGCTCTCTATGGGCGCAAACTTGCAGAATTGACAACTAATGATTAGTGCTTGGCAAACAGCGTTTCAGACTTCAAAATATTGAACTAGGATAAAACTTGTCAGTCTCTGAAAAATTGAATAACTAAAAAATACAAATGACAGAATAATTCGTTATAAAAAGAGAATCCTGTATTTAAAAAGCGAACGAAAACCAAGGCTTTTCGTTTTCCTCCAAAAGAAGTGTCGAGTGAAAGCGATAAGATATGTAGCGAGGTAACTGGAAAAGGAAAGGCGAATACAACTATTGAAATTGCCTCCATAACCTTGAGAGAAAATTGAGAAACCGATCATTATTTATGGGGGGTGGGGGGTGGCAATAATTGGCGAAGAATTTTACTCATGATCCACCCCTTAAAAAGACTTTATTTAAGCTATGACTCCCCCCCCTACACACACTCCCTGCATTTGCCATCACCTATACACTCCTGTACACTGGAGAATCTTCTTCATCACTTTCCCCTCCACTCTGACTGCTGGTGTCACTGTCACACAGTACAAGGTCATTGTCACTGTCACTTTCCTCATCATTGTCATGGGCAACATTTACAGTAAGATCTTATTTGAATCATGACCCCACCCCCTGTCACCTAAAAAATACACCTGCCTCCCCAAAGATTTCCTTCCCCCTCTCTTATGAATAATCACCAGTACCTCACGTCAAGCGCACCAATTCTGGTTTTACCATCTAAGACTTGTGAGAATTTACTTAGTCAAGCAAACTAATGGAAGTGGTAAGCATCTACATTGCGCTGCTCAATATATTAATCTGTATTTTGACGGTGATTGGTAACGTCCTTGTGTTGATGGCCGTAATAAAAACGACTCAACTTCACACGCCATCCAATATCCTCTTGTGCAACTTGGTTATTGCTGATCTAGGAGTCGGTGTTATAACCCAGCCTTTCTTTGTCAGCTGTCAGTTCTTCAAAAACTCGCCCGAATTGAAAGCAGGTTTGAATCTTTCCATTCTGGTTTTCGCGGGTGTCTCTACGGCTGAGATGACACTAATATCACTGGATCGTTATTTGGCTCTGTCACTTCATCTTCGCTATCGAGCTGTAGTCACAGTTACACGAACTATCAAGATCGTCGTCATCTTGTGGATAGAAGCTGGGATAATAATTGTTATCTACTTCGTACGGCTTGGATTTATTCCCCTTCTTGGAACGCTCGGCGCTTTCTTGTGCTTCTTAACCTCCACTTTTATCTATATTCGCATTCATCTCATCGTTCGACGTCATAAAAGACAGATTCGAGACCAGAATTTGTCGGTCAACGCTGGGCCATTGCCGAAGCATGGCAAGTCGATCAAAACAATGTATCTGGTGAACGGCTTGTTTGTCCTAAGTTGGTTGCCTCTGGTTGTGTTAGTAGTCATAAGGAAATGGTTAAGCTCTGCAGTTGGGGAGGAGGGTTATCAACATATAGAACAAATCGCGATTACTTTTTTTCTTTCCAATTCTCTCGCCAACCCAATACTTTACTGCTGGAGAATGCGGCAAATTAGAGAAGCTGTTCTTAAACTACTCAACAAAACCTTACAAAGAATTC
The DNA here is from genome assembly GCA_011800005.2 of Stichodactyla mertensii. Taxonomy (NCBI): domain Eukaryota; kingdom Metazoa; phylum Cnidaria; class Anthozoa; order Actiniaria; family Stichodactylidae; genus Stichodactyla; species Stichodactyla mertensii. The sequence continues at coordinate 5,927 of JAAAQI020152788.1, read as the reverse complement.
GTTATAACCGAAATGATCGCTTTCCGGCATCGATTTTCCCTGGTCTGTCCAAGATCAAACCACAATGAATCATCCAATCAGTGATGTCTATTATGGTTAAAATCAACTGAGATAAAAACTAAAATGTGAATATTGAAATGAAAATACATTATAACGTAGCCACGTAGTTGGCCAGTGCGCTGTCTGCTAAGCGAGAGGCCCGTAGTTCGATCTTTAGTGACCTCACACACTTCTCTAGACTTGTCTTTGATCCGTGTAGCTTTAGCTTTCATGGAACAAGGGGTAAAGTGCGCACTGTCGGCTTCCATTGATAGCAGCCTCGTAGCTGAAGGAACTACCGACGTTAAATAAAAATTACTTTACCTTAAACTATTATCACTATTATTATCATTATCATTATTTTTGTTGCTGTCGTTGAAGAAAAGGAAGAATAGAAAGAGGGAAAAAAGACGGACGGAGGAGACGCATTTTGAGGCGCATTCTGATCTCCTTCCGTCTTGAGGTCGCTTTCCTCTTAGGACTGAAATCGTAGGTTTTGAGTTCATTAGCTCATTACTTGGCAATTCTTAAATTATTCTCCAAACTTTCGCAATATGCATTTTTTGACCAGCAAACTCAAACATAAAGTCGTTTTATTTCACATGCAGCAATTAGTAAATTCATATACATTAACTTATAAACCAGGCTTTCAAATGATGATTTATCATCAAGAAGATTACTGTTTCGACAAGGAAACGCCGAGGGATTTCCTTGTCATAAAATTGTTAGTAAGCCAAGAGCTCGGATTCTTAGATAAATAATTTCCATGTATGACGTCACATCAAAACAATCTATTGTTTAAACGCTTAGGATCATGGTCGTGGGAGGGGGACAAAACAGTAACAACACAAAGAAAATCGATATGAAATACGTTTTGTGGACCGTAGAAAAGCAGGAACAGCCACCAAATACAGTAAATATTGTGTATTAAACATCAGTACATCTTCTATTTGGAAACCAGACAATTTGAGAGTAAACTTTTCTTAGCAGAACGAATTTTGTTGAAATTTCCATTGTCGTGGACGATTCTATCCCCCTCATAAACAAGCCGTGAGGTCAAAATTGTGAATGTAAATGTTCCGAATAAGCTTTACTGAATCCGGACAAAAAAACATTCGAAACCGGAAGTACGCAAGTTAGAGTTTAGTTGGCAGTTGACTTCAGCAAGCGAACAGCGCAAGAAAGCTGAAAAAGAACCTTAAAGTCTCATCCCCACTTATCAACTCAGTAAAATATCAGTTCATTGAAGTTAAGGTTTAAGTTTTACCTGTAGTAGGACCATGTTATAACACCAGAAGAAGTTTTTACGAGACGACACCACCTCCTTCTCCAGTTTGTTTTGCCAAGAAAAGCTTGACCACTTTCCTTCACAGCCCACCCTTCCTTCAAAACAGAATCCCCTGGAATTAAAAATATATTGAACAATGACTTCGTGTACTATAACTTTGTAAAACAAGACCCATTCGTAGGTAAAGTACAGTTATAACGAGATAGTTTACCTTTCGTGTTGACGGCCGCCATGATTCGACTTTGTATGAGAGGAGTCTGGTAGCCAATCAAGTTGAAGCGAAAATCCGGAGCAGGACAAGGTGGACTATCAGGCTAGGGGATTAACACCGGAAAGCAAAAGAGTTATCATGGATCTTAAGATCCATGTTATTATATTAGGACTTGAGATTTCTCCCCTAGACCAGTGCATGTGAACTTTTATGAACAATTTCAGGTTCCCCTAGTGGCAGGAATGGGCAGTGGTCAAAATTCAGATTTAGGGGATTTATTTTTGGATGCATTTTTTCCTTTTTTTTTTACCTCCCCAGATTAGTCATAGAGGTTCCTCTAAAGGATTGGACATTTATTAGAGGGGTGGGGGTGGGCTGGTGCAAATGGGGAGGGGGTCACCAAATGTTATGCAAGGAAGGGGGGGGGGGCTGTAGAGATTTATGCAAATATATTGTCATCAGAAATTGGTGATGCATGTAGGAAGTGGGGGGGACACATTGTGCCTAACTAAAAGGAGGGTCAGGAAAAACCAAACATGGCACATCCACTGTTGCACCAGTCCACCCCTCCCCCCCCATAAATAATGACTGGTCCCTCACACAGAAATTTTCAGTCTCCCCTTTCCCCTATTCTTGTATCCACCCCTGCTGGCTCAGTCCATACAATTCAAAAACTAACTCAACCAATATCCCCTTATCCAGCCTAAATAATGAAGATAAAGCATCACTTGCAACATGACTAGGAGCCATTAGAGAATCAATGATATAAAAATACTTTATTTCACTCAATAAGTGTGACATCAATAAGTTCTAAGAACAAGAAATTAGAGTGCATACCATATACCTGTGAAAAACTTTGTGAGAAATTGCATAATTGGTAAGTTCAGTAAAGAGTTGTAATTACAAACCTAAAAGTATGCAATAGTTTGCACTATTTAGTACTTTTTATGTTGCACACTTTTAGTGTTTGTACTCTCTATACAAAGCTTTGCACTAATTTGTACAATTTTGTTAGTTAACTTTTACACAGATAATTATATGGAATGCACTCTGTTAGTCTAATAGATAAATAGGTATGTTTATTTAACCAAGTGTCATAACTCTGTGGAGACCTTGCAGACTTAAAATATATTATGACTTAATACAACCAGTATAACTGTGAAAAATAAAGCACTTAGATAATTGCTAGGATGCTATATTGCAACTGTGCCAAATCCAAGCATTTTAATTACTGGTAGACAAGCAGTCAAAGTGGCAGTATCCAGACTACTGGTGTGACATGTGAAGAATAAAACCATGGGTGGTATTGTAACTACATTCATAAAATAGAGGGAACGTTTTCTAAATTTTGGGCATCCAATCACAATTACCATAAAACACCCACACTACTCCAGTTATTTTCTTGTAGAGGTTTTCTATGATCACATGATCACAGCCCTGTTGCATGGTAGAACAATAGAATCTATTTCCCCTAAGGGATTGAATTCTTTCTTACGTAAAATGATTTCATTGTTTCTGCCATGCAACATGGCTGTTGTGCAAAACTTCTATAGCATTCACAGCAGTTGGGGCTGACAAGGGAATTAGAGAGGGCTCCCTACCCCCCCCCCCCCATGCACTGAATTGCACCTCTTATGTTGTAGAGCATATTTCATACAAGACTTCACCATCACCATAACTCTGGTGTGATTTCTGTGATATTTAAATATGGCCTGCCAGTAGTAAAATTTAACCTGCATTTTGCTCAATGGCAGGCTGGTATTACACCTTTTTTCAAAATTATGCGACTCAGACATTGAGCGGCCACTGCAAAAGTCTGGGATTTTGGCTTCTGCCAATCAAAATTTCAACAGTCTGAGTTAGTAATTATTTTGATTGATGGAAGCCAAAATCCCAGATGTCTGGAATGTTCTAGGTTGCATAATTATGAAAATAGGTGTAAGAGCCAAGAACTAGAATGAATCATGGGTTTACAAAAACATTTGAATCAACTGCTCTCTGCTCTCTTGGATAACCATTTATAAAACAGCTGATATGCTGCCATGTATACATGGTAGAGGAAGATCCAGGAAAGGGGTACATGGGGTGTACACCCCCCTGAAATGAGCAATTATTAGTCAGTTATGGCTTTATTATCTATTTTTGGTGCTTTAGTCCTGAACATAAATGGTGCACCCCTCCCTCAAAACAAATCCTGGATCTTCCCCTGCATGGTAAATTAAATTCCTGGTACTAATTTGCACCTAACTTACATGAATTTAAATTTAAGGGAAATAATGACCCTAAGGTTGAAATTAATAATTTAGCAGAAAGCAATTTGTTAGAAAATAAATAAGTCTAATTGGTTATATGATGTGCAACACCACTAATAAATATTTTTTGGGAACTATGACTTCTAACCTTAAATCATTAAGGTTTGTCCATTTTAAGTAGACTATTTGCTAAAATATAGCTGGACAATTTTGTTATGAAGGGCTTGTGGGAAGCATTACTTTGATAAAAACACCATAAAAAAATCTATTCCACTTCATATAAAAAAGTACAAATCTACAAGATAGAACTGATTTACAGAATGCTAAGTGTCGCTATTGACCAAGAATGTACTTGTCTCATAGTTGCCCAATTTAGAACAACACCTCAAGTCTACATTGGGTCTATCTTATTGACACATTCAGAAATTCAAATTCCCAGAATTGCCTGCTGAATGAAGGTGTGTTTCTCTTGTGACACCTGAGCTGCCTTCATCTCCCTCCTCTTCACTTACTGCCCCTCTTTTCCCAACCGTTACTAGTTTTTCCATCAAGTATCTCTTATCACGGCCCTCCTATAAATGATAAAGCATCATAAAATATTACAGTTAACAGTGGCTTAACTCTTCTTATCTTTGCATTTAGCTTTAGAGACATGGTTTAATCTTTAAAACACACCAGGCTAACTGAGGTTGTAATAGAGTGGTTTTTGTATGATTGGAAAACTTATGGCACTGACTTACAGCATGTACATGGTACAGTGTGTCGTCATAACACTGAAATGACTTCCTGTTGTTTTTGTATGAATCATCCAATCACAACTTGTTTTTTCTGTCACAGTAAAGTAATGTACAGCTCAGGAAGGCTACAAAATTGCTGTATTACTTAATCCCACTCATACAAAATCCACTCTAAAGCTAACTGGAAAAAAATAAATGTAATTTCAAAAAGATCTTTATCTACCTCATAGAAAGGGGTTGGGATGTTACTTCTAGAATCACATTTTTACCAACTTACCAAGACCAATTGATCCTTTAACATCTCAATCATCTGTAAGTGAACTTTAATCATTGACCGGAAGTAATAAATAAGTAAACTGCAATAAACATCAGAGAACTAGTTTACAAAATGAAAAAGATAGCAAGCTATGTAAAAGCGTAAAGGCAATATAACTTTACACAGATCATAAATGGAACCATGAACACCCTATTGGCAATTTATTATGGCCTGAAAGGATTCTCTAGTGAGATTCTTTTGGCAAGCCTCATCATCTTAACCCAATGAAAAAGGAAAAGAAAAGACAAAAATAGACAAGGAATGGAAAGGAAAGAAGATATGAGATGAGAAAAAAGATAAATAAATGAGTGTTATTTTGGGGATCCAGATCTCATGTCACAGTTAGCAGAGCACTGAGTAAAATAATACAAGTCTTACAAGAAGATCATAAGGCCTGGGAAGATGAATGCCGCAGTGCTGACATAGTTAATGATTTCTCTGACAGCAGCAGGCCATGTTGTAATCACTTCTCCCAAAGTATCAATGATTTCCTTGTCTTCACAGTACTGATTCCTAATAGACACAAACATTTAGCAGCATGTTGATGAATAATATTAATATTGATTCAATGTTCTTTCAACCAATGTTGTGGGTGGAATGGGTGACACAGCAGTAAAATGTTGTAACAGGTTGGGTCACTGGTTTCAGCCCTACAGATGCCATATGTGAGTAGAGGTTGTTAGATGTGTTGTTCTCTCCCTTCATGTTCTCTAGTTTTCCTCCCTCCATAAAAATCAACATGTGAGTTGAGTGTTGTGTGTGGTAAATATTGAATGCAGTGGTAGTGTGTGTGGAGCAAACCTCACAGAAGATCTTCTGTGAGGTTTGCTCCATGCACACTAATAGAGCCCTTACAGGGAGTCATGGCTGTAAACTATGCCTTTTTTAATATTGGTCTACAGATTCCAATTTCAATCCATACATCATTTCCTCAGTAATTAGAGTAAAACCTGATTGGCTCAGGGTAACATAGTATGCTTCAAATCTTTATGAAATTGAAACTAATGATGTGGTGTTTAATAAACGAGCAGGAGTGTTTTATCAGGTTTTAAAACCACGAGGCGTAGCCGAGTGGTTTTAGACC
>JAAAQI020152787.1:0-25826 GCA_011800005.2 Stichodactyla mertensii | reverse complement strand
TGTATCAGATTTACAATCACTCGCCTTCGGCTCGTGTTGTAAATTCTGATACAACACGGCTGCTCATGTTGTAAACGTTACTTATCGTCTGGGGAGGCTGGGGAATTTTTGATTTGACACCACAGAACTATGATCCCCCCTGGTTTGCGGATATATGACTGGGGAGGGAAGGTAGGGTACGTGGACTTGCTGCTTTGCCTTGCTGTCCGAGGAGAAGAGTCTTAAACGTCTTTTTCTCTGTTTCTTTTCATCCAAAGGATTCATTTTTACAGCTGAAGTATTCTTTGATGACCATGTTCGTCATGACGCTCGGAGAGATGAACTACGCTGATACTTTCATGCCGTGGATAAAACTTCCTCACCCCACCCTAACAAATATTCTGTTTCTCTTCTTCGCTCTTGGAATGCCAATCATTCTCATGAATATGCTTGTAAGTTCAATTGAACATTATTCCTGTTCTTTCAAATCAAAGTCAATACGGGGGTAGGGTGCTATAACCCGTTCTTTGAAACATTTTGTCGCTATTTTGTGTTTCGATTCTTTATGTATAGTTTTCAAATTCAGACCTCCGACTTTTAAGGGTGCTTCGCTGTCCCTGAATACAGATGTCGCGCGATTTCTGCTGATATTTTTTACTGCTTTACTGCAGAAATATTCTTGCATTAAATTAGCTAGCTATAATTTCAAATTTGTTTCCCTCCACCTTAGGTTGGTCTGGCAGTTGGCGACATCGATGGCATCTTGAAAAACGCGGCAATGGATCGATATGTCATGCAGGTACCTAGTCTGAATGTTAATTATTGCCCAACGTCATGATTGGTTAATATGGTCAATAACAGTCTTATAGGACTTTGAAGTGTGACTTCACTCGCAGGAAAAAGCAACTTCCGGGTCCAAAATGAAGACCTTTTTTTGTCGTGCTGAGTTCTTATTGTTGCAGATGGAGGGTGAATTGTGGATAACATTTCTGGCTTTATTTTAGCAGATTTTCTTAGAAATTGGACCCGGAACTATGTCACAGCTTAAAAGTACAGTAGTTGCATGTGTAGTTCAGATCGATCGGCGCGCTTTAAGATCCGTGTATTCATATATTTTCTCCTGATTTGTCATGCAGATCGATATGTTGCTCGATACAGAAGACACGCTGCCATTACGGATTCGTAGTCGTCTCAAGTTTGACAAAGTCGTAGAATATCCTAACAGAAAAATATCCTTGAAGACTAAGGTAGGTGCGTCGCTTTGTGCAGCGTCGTTTACTGGCGTAACACCTCCACCACAACCTCTCGTCCCAGTCTCCTCTATAACGTTTCCATACACAGGAACCCCAAGGATTATAGGAGGCTATAAATTCATTTCAATTGGTCTTATTAAATATGTCCTAGATCTATCACACCATATTTGGTTTTACTCATCCTGGCGAAGAAGAAGAAGTCGAAGAAATCGAGGAAGACCCAATGGAGCTTGTTAAGAGCAAACTAGAAGAGCAGGAAAACAAGTAATATGAATCTTTTTGCTAAAGTTTGGTTTGCCTGTCAACTACCTGTCTGTCTGTCCGTCTGTTGTGTCGTAATTCTCTTGTTCTCATTCCAGTGCGCTATTCATTTTGAAATTTCAGGATTCAACAAATATACGAATTGCTGCAGTTCCAGACGCAAGTTTTAGCCAAAATGGAAAAGGACGGTGCTCTGAACGTTGAAGGATCGCGACAATCTAAAAGAAAAGGATTTTTCTCATAGATATCAACGGTAGCCCATGACGGTATATACCTCCATAACACGCTATCTACTCTCCAAGCAAACTATCCTGTTCAAGCAAGCAAGTTTAAGAACATTTGCTATATAATTTATTTGTAAATAGCAAGCTAGTACCATCATATTTTATTTTTATCCCTTCCGTATAACCTAAAGAAGTCTTAAACAAAAGAAAAAGGTGAATTCATTGAGATGTTAAGAAAACTGTCCAGAGGGCGCGCGTGTCAACGGGGGAAATCCTGGGGACGAGGTAAAGAGCTTTTGATATTTTCTAAATCGATAACAGAAGGGGATACAAAACTTCTTTTGAGAGAAATAGCCCGTTTAGAATAAACACTCGTGTAATTACAAAAGCAACTAGGTTGCTGTAAGCTATGTTGGCGTGTAACTACAGTGTATTAGTTAAAATGTTTAATGAATGTAGATGTGGATGATGTAGGCCTGAATATATGATCACGTGATCAGTTTTCAAGTTAGAAAAAGTAGCCTGACAGCGCTAACGTGAATATAACTATCACTGCCCCCTGTCCATGGGTTTGTTTTTCACTCTTTTTCAGTTATCAAATAAACTTTTACGATAATTTATCGCCAGCTTTACTTGATATTTTCTTATCAGTTCAGGGCACGATTTAAAATAGCACAGCTATTACTTCAAAGGAATTATGTGAGGAGCTATTAGTGTCAGCGTTTTCCAAGAATTGACTTTTTTATTCAGACCACGTGTCAATCCCTTGGGAATTGTTTCTTTGTTTCGCTTTAATGATATGGATGAGCCTTAAACAAAAGATCTTATTCCCCAAGAAGATGACACGTGGACTGAAATGGGAAAACATTACGACCAAGCTAAAAAGGTGTATTGAAAGAACGAGAAAAAAAAAATTAAAAATCAATAAAATGTTGTTATTATTCTTGATATGTTGACCAGAATGCAGTGCGAGCTGCGTGAGCCCGCGATACCTTGTACGCGTTGATATAAATAGCGAGGCGGTATGACGTCAAGTAGCCCATAATATAATAGGTTCGGTTGGAGCGAGAGCCGTCATGTCCAACACTGAGTCGCATGGCGTTTTCCGAAACAGGGAAACTACAGCAGTAATACTCCATGCAGCACTCCCCACAAGAGATCAAATCCAGACTAGACCGTGCAGTGGACCCTGAGGGAAATGTGGGTACATTTTCAGGCCGGTTTGTTGTGTAGTTTTGCCACGGTTTGAATTTTTGGTCCAGTGTTTGATTTTGGTCGTTTGTGTTTTCAAGGTTTTGGATATGGCCGCCGTATTGGAGCTCGTAACGACTTTAGAGCGACTGCCTCTCACTAGGGAGGCCTTAGAGGTATACCAATTTGTACTCCTTTGTGCTTCTTGTCATATCCGATCTGGATTTTTTGCCCTACGCGAAGTAGAATAATTTTCTTCGTAGTCTAAAATTACAAAATGTAGTACCAAAGAGGATTCTTGTAAGAGTGAAACCTTGGCCCAAACTGTATTGTATTTCGTCTGAGAAAGCTCAAGAAGATCGCCTTTATTCATTTCCACACACTCTAGTTCAAATTTGATTAATTTTGCTCGATTTTATCTATTTATTTTTGATTCAGGAACATGTTTTTCTCGATTTTACACGCTCTATTCCTGGTTTTAGCTGGTCCTACCAGCTAGCATTTTACACTACCATTCTTCAAAGCTATTTTATAGACGTTTTTTACTTTATTCTTAATTTATAATAAACTTACATTGTTATTTTAAGCCAAATAGGGCTCAATCAGAGGCTTTAAACATCACGGACTATTTTATATTATTTTCTAAATCTTTAGTCCCTAAGAATAATACAGATAGAATGGATGTACTTGGTCTATGTACTTAGATAATTTTTATAACAAAGCGATACTTTGGATCTATCGATTTCGTTTTGTTGTTTTCTTTCCTGTATTTCTTGTTGTTAAAGTACAAGATATAGTATTTCTTGTACGTAACTAGGATTAAATCACGAAAATTTGGAGTTAAATCATAATCTCTTCTGATGCCCATTTATTTATGAAACGGCCAGTTTCGATTTAGATTATTCTTTAAATGCATGGTACTATTGTTTAGTAAACTTAATTCAATGGTAATACCTTATAGATCAACCATGCTGTGGATTGAACTAAAATAATACATTTAAAGGCAGTCAAATGTTTTGTGTTCAGGCTCTAGAACAACATTTCTTCGATGTAAACGTACGCTTAGCTGTTCAAATTATTGTAAAAATTGTAATATCTTTAAATTACATGTATTTTAGGCCTTACTAAAATTTCTTGCCACTGTCTTGTCTATTCCAAAATGAATAATCCTTGTAATGTATGCCTAGATATTGTTAAATTCTCTCTTCCACATTTATTGCCTAAAGTAAATATCTATATCCTCCCTTGGTTGTGTTTGCCAAGTATATTTTTGTCAGACAGTTTTCACTTGTTGCTTGGGGTATGGTTGCTGGTCAAAAACTTGTATATATATAGAATGAGCCAATAAACACCTTTTCATCCTAGACTTATCTATGACCCTGTCTGTCTATGGTCTAGATAGTGGTATCACAGTTGCTTTGTGTCAAGATAATGTTGAGTTTGAGCTGCATTTGATTAAAACAAGAGCTTCTATAAGTAGACTATATTTTTTGGAAAGACTCGTATTAGGTTAAAAAGAACCTGCCATTTTGATTCTGGGATCAAACCACTTTAATAGTATAGGAAAAAAGAAATTCAGTTGTTCTTTTCTTCTGCCTGTAAATCAATTTGCCTTTGATCATTCTATTTTTAGGAGGAAATCATAAATTCCAAATGAATTTGACTATTCTTACTTCTATTAGATTTTTTATTTTAAGAAATTTGTTATTCTTTTGTATGCAAAATTACACATACAGAACAGGTGAATAAATATCAAATGTTCAAATTTTGGTGACAGTTTCACTTCATATTAGATTTACTTCAAATTGAAAAAGATAATTCAAAAAATGTATGGTTTATGAAAATTATAAAACTTGCTTCTACGAGACTTGATGCGAAGGATAGTTTGTTCAATACTTGTGTTGGTATTGTTTTAGATTATGCTTTACAACTTGTTTACGTAATTAAAATATTTCTACTTTTTCATTTCAATTAAGGCAAACAGTTCATCTGTATTGTATGAAATTAAAAAATGCTTGTTTTCTTAACCTGATTATTTTGATGTTTACAATACTTGTAAAAGGCACATAAAGGTAGAGTTAGGACAGGATATGTGTGGTTTATGTGATAGATTTAATTTAAGTCATTTCATCATAATATGTAACATCTCCATTGTCTGTTGTACATGTACCTGTTTGTCTGAATTGGGATCTTAGCTGTCTATAAAAAACATGTCTTAAATGCTCTGTTTAATATTCAAATGTTTGGATATTCTTGACAAAGTCTCACACCAGTATTTTGTACTACATGGGAAGATTGAAAAAAACATTTTATTTGAAAAAATAAAAACTAAAATTATTTTCTCAAAAATTGTGAACATTGGCTTTCCTGTTTCAGATATTGCTTACTATATTTCATTGTACTGAAAATTAGCATTTGAATAAGCAGACTCAACATGTTTGTTCATCAGTTACTGACAGCTATCCTTGATGATCATTGTAAATGTGATATTTAACCAAAACAAGTGACAGGATTTTTTTTCTGGTAATTTGGATGACTGTAAATTTAAAGTTGCAAAAGTTCATGTCCAACTGATGTTTTTTGTAATCTTTTCAGGCAACAAGAATAGGGAAAACTATAAACTTGCTGCGCAAGAAAACAAGCAATGAAGTCTTGGCTAAACGAGCAAAAAAGCTGGTTAAAAAGTGGCAAAAACTAGTAATTAATCAAATAGAAGCCACTCGTAGTGTTGATTCTCCCCTTAATGGCAGTCGCATCTCGTCACCGCAGATCAATGGCACCCTTAGTGAAACTGAGAAGTCCTCAACACCTGCCTTAACAGACAGGGCAGTTAAGACTATAACAATTAATGAATATAAAAAAAAGGGGTTGAAAAGGAAACGCAGTGGATCAAGTTCAGGAAACTCACCTTTGACCTTAGCTGAGACTTCATCTCAAGATGGCAGTGGACCAGTCACACCATCAAATGCCACCAGTGATTCCAAATCCCTTGTCCCAGCTAATGGATCAACAAGCAAGAATGAAATTATACAGTCTAAAGAGATATCCTCATCATCTGTTGTACACAAAAAACGCAAACTTGTTGAAGACAGAGATAAATTATTTGAAAAAGATGGTACATCCTTGACACATACGCAAGAGTTATCAACTAAAGAGACTACCGGGAATTCAGATAACAGTAGTATTGGAAAAGATGAGGTATCAGATGTCCTAGATGATAAAATTGAAAATTCTAATAACAAAGAAGCTCAAAACATTGGCTGCCCGAGTAAGATGAAATATAGTGTAAATAATTCAAATTCAGATAAGGCTAATTTTTCTAATGTAAATGACAATGCTTGTCACAATGATAGCAAGATCAATGTAAATACTGGGTTGGTTGAAAGTCAAAACCATTCTACAGTTTGCAAGAAGGAAAATACCAATATGGAAGACACTGTAATGACTAAGGAAACTGTGTTAGAACAAGTAAAAAATGGCACAGGCATTAAGTTCTCAGAAACTGATATGAATTCTCAGAAGCTTAACCAAGTTGATGATGTCACTGATAGATTACTGTGTGGTAGTGGTGATTCTAGTAAGTGTTCTGCTGTGGAAAAAAACTTGGACAGCGTAAATTCTCTATCTGATAAGAGACTGCATTCAACAGAAGATATTGAAGAGAGTCAGTCATCTGAATTAACTACGAAACCTATTAATGAAGCTCAATTAACAGAAACGTCATTCAAAGCTTTTGAGAACTTGGTGGATGATGCATGTGCATTGGAGCCAAAGGAACATGTTTTGGACTTGAATGAGGAAGCCAATGGTATAAATGGTCGATATAATGATGAAGGAACATGGTATTCCTGGACAGACATAATGCCATACAATGAAGGGGCTTTAAATATTCTTCCCTATGTTATTCTAGATTAATTTATGCTCGGGAAAACCAAAAGATGGACTTGTTTATTTGAGTGAAATTTTGACTTTGCAACAATTCATTAACCTTTAGCTTTCCAAGAAAGTTTGGGAAGATTGACATTTATTCTAATAATTAGCTATTTTGAGTTAAGAATCAACAGGCAAGTGGTTGTGCCTGGTAACCATTGTTATTTCATTCCAAGTGTTGTGATAACTTTGTATATTTTGCAGTATGCATGCACTAATTAAGTGAAGAATTTAGAACATCATGAATAGTTAAGTCACTTCATGTTTGTATACTGTAGGTGTCTGTGGTACGGATGCTCAAGGAATTTCATAAAGGTGATTCCAGGCTCCATTAAGAAGAAAATATTAGTAAATTTGTATTGTTGAACATAGATTATTAAAAACTAAGAGTCTGTATTGTAGCTTTCTTATTGTAACAAAGCCCCGTCAACCAAGATTCTGTTCACATCTGCACAACATTTGTGGCTTTTTCAAATCCTCCAAAAGATAGTGACCATAGTGGTACGAGCACATTTTGATTGCTAAAGAAAATGTTAAGAGGGTTTACCTTGGTGTATGAAACCAATATTGTATGTTTTGGCTTAGGATTGGATGTGTGCACCATTACATTTCATGTTTTTCACTTTTTTTCCATTTCTATGGATTGCCTGTAGGGCAGTCCATAGAAATGGAAAAAAAAGAACTTTACCAACCTCCCTCTGGATCCTTAATTGCCATCATCAACATCAATCAAATCATAAATTTATCATGCAAATTAACTAAGACACAAAGCTGACTTGTTGCAGTCTGGTGTAAAATTGTCCTTCAGAATTGGCAACCTTGAAACCTCCTGTCAATACTTGTACTCCAACCAACAGGGTTTGTACAGGTTTTGGAAATTGATAATGCATTTTTCCAGGATCTTTAAAGTTTTGGAAAATTGCCATGCTATGGAAAAGTTAGGGATATTTTGTAGCTTGTCCAGTTTATAACTTGCAAAGAATTGTTTTCGTTGTAAAGTGCTGAAGATTTTTCTGTCAGCACTGTATGTGTGGTGTACGTATTGTTTTGCATTGGTAAATGTATGTTGAATGTTTCAGATCCATAAATTTGGCTTTATTTTTGTGCTTTGTGTGGTTTTGGAAATTTGAGTTAAAGGGCTTTGGAAAGTTTTAGAAAATTTTAAATTCTCACAGTGGATCCTGTACAAACCATGAACTAATGAACACACTGCTAGTCTTAGAGTAACTTTATTATCAAACCACAGGCTTCGCTGTGGGCTGGATATTTCCATTAAATCCTTCATTATCCATTTACAATCAAATACATTCCATCTTAACGAGTTTAAAAATAAAACTACTTCACTATGTTTTTACATCCCTACCAGAAATATTTACATCCAAGATTAATACAGTAACCTGTGTAGTGGTACATTCTGCCCTCCCCAACCCCAATGTACCACTACACAGGCTAAGAATATGGCAATGGGACTTTAGGTTTAGTCTCAGTACCAGTGGTTACATCATCATCTAACTCTAGGCATTAATTTTAAATTGCATTGCACTATATTTTATTATATAACCTTAGGTAGCCTGCATTACAACTTCCCAGGCTCACTTTCTCTAGGATTTAAGATCAGTGGTCCACCACAGCAAAAATGTTGAGTGTGCTGAGTGTCCAACTTTCTAAGAGGTCCAGGAGTACTTCCCAGAAAATTTTCTTGCCTTAGACCACTTGTGTGTCCCTGATAGACCTTTACAACATAAGCATGAAAACGAGGCCTAAGGGCAAACAATCAAAGATAGAGGCGAAGTTGACTAGCAATGTCTTTTCATCTCACAAATTCCATACAGCTGTACTGTGATAGGAATATTGACTTTCCATGCACTTTTCAGTTCAGATTAAGATTATATACACAGCTTTGCTGCCTTAATACAACATTCTAAAGCCCACTGCAGTACCATCAAGCCATAAACTATTTACTGAAAATCTAAAAGTTTTGATCCAGGGATATCTTGAAAAACTTTGTCTTCACTGTCATAATCAGTCTTAATTTACTTTACATGAAATTAGGCCCTTAGGCCTCGTTTTCATGTTTATGTCAAAGGTCTATTCCACAGGGGACATAGTTGGAAAGATCAACAAAACAATAGACTTAGAATACTTAAGCCAGATTGCATTATCATGGATGTGGACTGAGAGCCTTAACCCAAAAAAACTCACCTCATAAAGTGTTAATAACTCTATAAGCTCTATGTATTAAAAGCCAATATGTATTGTATAATTTCTAGACCTAAAATGTACTATTTGTTAAGTTTGTTTTCTCAGCTAATGACTTAGTTATTGGATTACATTAACATATGTGTTCATATCCTACAACCATTGTCATCTCAAAAAAGGATTTAAACAAATTAAAATGCTTATTCTCAAACCCTCTTTGGTGTCATGTATATTTCTAAAACTTGTCCACAATGTGGTTTTGCTAGAATCCTCACTCGATATTAAAAATATGAAAACTTTCCTGAACAATAGAGTGATTTTCCTTCAACCATGAAAGAATAGGCAAACTAATAGTTAGTAGTAGACTCTAAACCTATTGTTTTCTTTTGTTCTTTATCAACTAGCACAAACTATATAGTCATTTTTCTTTCACGGTCAAAGGAAAATCACTCTAGTACCTTTGAAGATTGTAAATTAACAATGGTTTCAATTAATCAGATTTCAGTTCAGCGTTGACAATAGTTGCAACACTAGTTTATGACTGGATGTCATCATTTTTGAAGACATTTTTCCAAATATTCCATTCTTAAACCTTCAGGTAATATTGACCAGTAACGGTACAAAGTTGTTATACTGGTATCCCTGTGTTAAGCTGTTGCTACAAGCCCTCAGTGGGAATTGTCTTTGATACATTTCCAATGTCATCGGGCTTGAAGAATACCCAGGCTACACTGTCAGCACTGGAAAACCGAGGAATTGGACAAACCAGTATGAAAAGCAGCTGTAGATAAGCTTTCAGTAGTCATTTTTAGGTTTGATTCTATGCAAAAGAATCAGCAAAGTCTCCTTCCAACGAATCCTGAAAGGGAAATTGGCATGATCAGTCTATGGCAAGAATCCATAACACGGATTTCATATTCGCTGGTTTCCTACTCTCAACTTTGGGGGGAACTTTGAATAAATACAATAGTTTGTTACCCTTCACTACACATGAAAACCATTCCGTTCCTGCGAAGTGCATCTCGAATTTGATGCAAGTGACCAAAACGAAACGCTTTATGGGTCGTAAGAAAGCAGCACATCCTGTATTAAATGGATCACCAATTTCTCCTAAATACACTTTCTAACATGATAATGACTAAGAAATGGCTTCCCATTGTTTTGCTTAATGATACACGACGTACTTCAATAGACCTAATTCGCTTGGGCATAATATTTTCCCAATTCAGACCTCTTGGGAATACGATTCTTTGTTTGAGGTTTATCCATACTAATGTATCTTCTCAAGCGTTACTATTAAACAAAGGAAAAAGTCCCAAAGGAATGACACGTGACCTGTATTGGGAAAACAAATACGCCCAAGCGAATTAGATCTATTCCGGTTCCAGCAAAATACGAGTATGTTCAAATCTTCTTATGTCAGACACAGGTGTCCCAATGTTTTTTTTTTGCCTATTCCCGATGGATCTGTTAAAAGAGTGGATTTTGTACGAGTGGGAAACGTACGGTACTGACTTACAGCATGTACAAGGTACGGCATACAGTAACACTGAAATGGTTTCTCACTATGTTCATGTGAATCATCCAATCACAATCCGTAGTTACGGTCACGGTAAAACACAGTGCAGCTACAAATATGATACATCGTTTCCCCACAAGAAAAATGCGCTGTAATTTGACAAGTTTTCCTTACCTTGCTCAATTGAAAAGAAAGGTTATCAGATTCTTCCTTCTTCGGGTTTGTACCAAAAGGATCACCACTAAGAGCAATTTTGTCCGCGAATGGATCATTAACATCACTAAAAGGATCGTTACTGGTGGAGAACCCGGGAAACGCAGCCTCTCCATCGGACGTGAACGGGTCGTTCTTTTGTCCTTTATTGTTCGATGAGAAATTAGCAAAAAGGTCTTGCCCTCCAAAATCTACTTTAAACAAATCATCTGCACCTTCTTTTGTTAAAAAAGGGTCATCGAAAAAGTTTTGATTGCCTTGAGAAGCTTCGTTTGGTGCGCTATCCTTTATTGCGCTAAAGTCCGTAAAAAAGTCATCGCCGAACGGATCTGGAGATGTCTGGGAATTACTAGTTAAATTCTCTTTATTTTTCTCTTCTGTGGACGCGTCGTTTTTAAAATCTGTTGGCCAGGAAGTTGAACTTTCCTCATTTTTCGGGGAGCTAAACGCGTCGGGGTGAAACCCTGTGATGCTGATAGGCACCGGTGGGTTCGAGTTTGCTCGTGCCTTCTCCATTTCAAGGTCAATCCTTGGAGGTAAAGCAGGAGGGGCGCGTTTTGGCTGGCCCTTGGTGGCAGGCGAGTCCCTCCCTGATGATACTACTGCAGGTCTTCGAGGAGTAGGAGGGAGTTCAGTTGGCATCGGACTTGAAACAGCCCTTGGGCGGGGTGGGAGTACTGGAAGCGTTGCCTTTATTCTTGGGGGGAGGGGCGGTGGTACGTCCGAGACAACTTCCTCCTGTTTTGGTTTCATTGGTTCAATTGGTACTGACGTCGGCCTCGATGAATCTTCTAATGTGACGTCATTACTAAGGTCATCATTGACTGGTTCTTCCACTTTTGGGATGGTTTTCTTGTCCTTTTCGCTATCGTTTTCTTTATCAAATGAACTAAACAAATCTTCGTCCTCTGCAATCTTGGGTTTGCGTTCATTTTCTGTCTTCTTGGCTTCCTTTGCTTGTAATTCCTCCTCAGAACCACCTTGTTCCTTCTCCTCAGCAGTAGCTTCTTCAGGTACATCATCTTTTGAATCTTTGTCAGCCACCTGAGAATTAGAGGCAGCTGGTGTCCACGCAACAGCTCCAAAATCCCCGAAAAAATCTTGCGTCTCGGGTTTTGGAGCAGTATCTTTAAAAGGGGTCGATGCAAAAGCATCTTCAAAAGCAACCCCTCCAAAATCATTTTTGATTTCTCCGTCCTTAGAATCGGCAGACGCCCCAATAGAATCATCCCATGAAAAACTAGCTTCACCTTGAGGTTTTGTATCGAAAGCTGTACTCCAAGAGATTTCATTTTTGACCGCGTCCGATGAATTCAACTGGGCTTGGTTCTTGTTCTCGCTGTTAAAATCCATGCCAAAAGAATCATCCCATTTGAACTCCATTTTCGATTCTTCGCTCTTTTCAGATTTTTTATCCTCAGCATCAACCGCCTCGTTTTCATGTTCTTGGACAGCAGCGCTAGCCCAAGTTGTGTCACTAGGGTCACTTTTATTGTTCGTTTGAATGGTTTCTGTTGGTTTAAAAGGAGGTGGAGACATTTCTGCCGTTCCAAACACCGCCTCAAAGCGATCACCAGAACCCATGAATTCAATTTGTAGTTTCTGCGATGTTGTCTCCTTGGGCGCTTCTTTGGAGCTGTCTTCTACTTTGGTATCGACGTCATCTGAACCCTTACTTGGTGCAAATGGAAGAGACATTTCGCCTGAGCCAAATGCTGTTTCAAAGGGATCACTAGACGTAAAGGCATCAGTACCTTGCGACTGGGATTCCCGTGGCGCGCTTGTGGCTGTCGTCGGTGCAAAAGGGTCATCTGTAGGGAACGCGCTACTCAAAGTTGCCACTGCAATGTTGTCAAAATTGCTATCGCCAAAGCTTTTGAACAAGTCATCGTCTCCAAAAGCCCCGGATGGAGAACTCTCTTGGGCAGATGAGTTTTTGGACACGGAGGGGTCATTCAGACTATCACTTCGAGGAAATGGCTCCAAACTCGTAAACGTTTCCTTGAAATTAAAACCTTTGAATTCCGCTTTGACGTCTTTTTTCTCCGTTCCCGATACACTAGGAATGGTTTCGTAATTTGATGCTGATGGTATAGTCTCGTAGTCATGATCTTCATTGGGCGCAACGCCAGTTTCTGGGGGCGCCACAGCTGGACTTGTAAGGCCATCAAGCTTTTGGCAAGCAGTTGCGGGGGTAGATATTGAGTGTCCTATTTTTAGTTCCAAGCTTCTTGCATCGAAGGAAGCAGTTTCGGACGACGATGAAGAAATTGATTCCTTTCTGATCATGTCAACAGATGACAAAGATACAGAGTCAGAGGTTGTGTCCGCTTGAGTGAATACAGAAGCGCTGAAGAAAGACTCTGAAGCAAAACTTGTGGCAGGGGAGTCCATGCTCTGAGACTCATTTAACTAAATAAAACATTGACATAGATTTAAAATTTCATCAAAATAGGAGCGCAAGAACACAAAGGTATGAAAGGAAAGAGAGGAGGAGGACAATTCAGAGGAGTGCGGGGATAGAGAGGAGCCTAATCATCCCCTAACACTAACAAAAACCAGAAAAAAAATAATTGTCAGTTACTTTTTACAATGTGAAGGCAAATATAGAAGACAGTTTTTATAATTTTTCTTTTTTTGAAACATAAAATGTTGAGCTACAACTAAAAAATACCTTCATATCCTGACAACTAGTTTGTGGGCTATTTTGAGGCACTGATGAAGCATATGGAGCTGGCGGCAGAGGTCGGGATGAGGGTACCTAATATGAAAATGCTCAAATTAGTCATAAAACCAAATATTGAATGCATAATGAAATCATGCCATATCATAGTTTTTCATGCTGCAAAAAATAATGACATGATTATATCAGTAGAAAGATTTTCAAGTCTTTTTCTTACCTTGTAATGACCATCAGAGTTATTATCTGCCTGTGTCGTCACTGGAGTAGATGTTGTTTTGGGCTCCTTAAAGTGAATACCATATGACATAAGTGTCTAATACTACATTATTATATAAACTACAGTGTTTTACAAGGATTTCTACCACTGAGAAATGTCGTATCTCAACACACGTAAAAATACGATATTTTTCACATGTGAAAATATCAACCAATCGAACTTTTAGTATTCAGTGGTAGAAATCCTTGAAAACACTATAGTTTATATAAACAGAAAAATAGATGGACGCTTGGAAATATGGAATTTATCTTCTCATGTTCAAATTTGATATCTCACTCGTGAGATATCAAATTAAACACTCAAAGATAAATTCCATATCTCTGTGCGCCCATGTATTATTCTCTATTTTGTGTGCATTTTTAAATAAGGTAACCTTATCTAATGTCAGTAGTTCCTTCAACTACAAGGCTGGTATCAATGGAAGCTTATGGTGTACACTTTACCCCCTCTCTCCATCAATGCTCCTTTTTAAGGGTATTCAAAGCCAAAGCTACATGGGTTAGAGAGAAGTTGAAACAAGTGCATGAGTTCACTATGGATTGAACTACAGACCTCTCACTTAGCAGGCAGCAATTTTGATTTTGATTTTTCAACATCATATGGTAGGTACTTTACCTCGTAAATGTTGTTTTCATCTGCAGGACTGGCTGTACTTGGCCCTAAAGCATTATAGTAAGAGATAGAAAATGTGAAAAATGTTGAAACTTAAGAATTTAGGGCTAACATGGGAACCAGAGGTGAATTCAGAATCATTTGAGGGGGTGCACCTCCAAGATTTTTTTTGAAGGGAGTGCCCCATTTATGTTCAGGACTTGATCACCAAAAGTAAATAAGATTAAATCCATAATTGACTGCAAGTAGCTCCTCTCAGGAGCAGGCGCACACCTGCTGCATCCCTTCCCTGGATCTGCCCCTTAAAAGTCCCAAAAAATTGCAGCAATAGAGCTATCATGTAAACATAATCAAGAAATTATACAAGTAATTATATTACAGTGAGAAAAACTCTTATCAATTCTTCTCACTTTTTACATATTTGGAAAGCAGTACAGAAAGCATCAAAAACAAAGTCTTCATCTTTTCTTGCAAATGATTGACAGAGCACATTTTCAGAAATGTTAAAAAATGTGAAGTGTTCACAGTTCATGTTCTGCACATACAGCACTTTATCAGCAAGAAGTTTGGATCTTACCATTAGATACAGCAATGTTGCTTGCTTTTGGATTTGGCTTGCCATTGGCCTGTGCCCTTTTTTGGTTGGCTGCCTCTTGTCGTGATTTGAATACAGCTTGGAAGAGCTCAAACAAGGTGGCAGTAATCACACCAGCCTGTTAACAAAAGATTTGTGAATGTGTAAGGTTTATTTTTTTTTTAGATATTCCAAATTTAAGCCAGCCTTTAACACATAAATCCTAATATCCTAGTAGCAGAAAATCTGTACACACCTATACACAGCAATTTCATTGGAATATTTCCAATTTTCATTGGAATATTCCCAAATACCTGCTTGTCATATGGGCCACAAATGCAATATTGTGCTCATTTTCAGAAGCATTTTCTATATTTTTTAGTCTGACTCAAATAAAGAAACTGCCAAAACTCAAACTTACCACTTTATCATATTTGACTGCATACATCGTATGGCCTGTCGTGCAGCGGGTGCTACAGATGTACCCAAATATTTTCTTGTCTTCAGGATCATGCGTGATAAAAGACACCTTGTTGACAGGGTGTTCAAACATCAGAGTCTGAAAAATAAAATTATAACATAGTTACTAAATAACACACACTTTGATTATAGTTAATGTTCAAGTTTTCAGTTCACTTGCTCGGTTGTCTACAGGGCTTGAAATAGCAGCCTGCCAATGGCCAAAATGCAGGCCAAATTTTACTACTGGCAGGCAAAAACCATTTTGAACTGCCAAATGGAAAATAAAATGGCAGGAGAAATTTTCATCCAGCAAAAATATTTGTCCTGCCAAAAATAAAAAATGTCTGACTATTTTTAAAACTTTTTCAAACTCTAACGAAATCAAAAAGCATTTGTGGTTCATGCTCAAAGGAAAATGGCTGTATTTTTTATTTTGAGCCCTAGCATTGAGTTTCACTTGGCTATGCCTCATGCTACTCTTTCACGTTAAGCAACCCCCTGCATGCACCCAAAACTTGATGGAAGCATTGTAATCATTGACCAATCTTTGAATGGGTTCCAGTTGTAGCTATTATCTTATGCTGAAGCTAAATTATATTTTTTTAATGTCAAGGATAAATTAAAATATTAATATTCCAAGTATAATCTCAACCCACTTCCATAAGTAATTATAAAATTCATGAATAATTAATGAGCAAACACAATAGAAAATCATAACCGTGTCAGAGTCTTTAAATTGGATAAAGAATCATCCTCATAATTTGCATTCCACTTAAACTTGGATTTTCTAAGCCAAAATTACTTCATTGAATCACTTTAAAAATCAGTACAACATGAAAATATAGTCCTAGACATTTCATAAGTGATATAAAGAATTTGCGATCAACCTTTATGGGCATAAAATGGCTCGCCTACTGCCTGCCATTTTAAATGCCCATAAAGGTCTCCAACTCATGCTTTACATATCACTTAAAGTACTGACATTCTCATTTGTAAAAGGCTTGACATTTAATTATAATCAACATACTTTAGTTTTTTCATCAAATATACGGATCCCTTTGAGAGTTATATTTAGAATGATCTTTTGCTTGTGTTCTCCTGTCTGCTTGATGTGTTGCTATCATGAAAATAAATAATGCCATCAATCAAAGATTTTACAAAACAAGATATATTGAACCTTAATTAAAATAATATAAATGAAACCACAGCACTTCACTTTATCACAGATGTATGAAACACTTATACATGACAAAAGGATGGTTATTATCCTTTATACGTAGTAGTCAAGGCTTTTGTGTTGCATATTTGTAAGATATTTGTAAGAGGTTTATTGGCTTCAAACACGAAACGTCAACTTCTAAACTCATCATGTTTGAAACCGATAAACCTCTTACAAATGTATTATTATTCTTTATGCTAATCAAAAATCATATCAAATAATAGTGCTGATACCTTTAATTTCTTAATTGCTTCAATGCACATATTATCTCCCCGAGCTCCTGCAACTTCTGATACACCAAGAAGCTACAAAGAAGAACATTACCAAATAGTTAAAGCATCAGTAAGAGCAAACAAAACAAATAAACAAACCCAGTAAACACAACTAGAAACAAATGTCTGGAAGGAATAGTTATCACTCTTAATTTCTATGAACTTTGATAGTCAGCTTTGAATATGCCCTTGATGACGTCAGTAGAGACTCAAGCCATTGATTGCATTGATAAAGCCTTATGTAAATATTATTAGCACAAAATATTATACACCTATCAATGTTTAGCTCCAGAGGAAGGGGTGTCCCAGGGGGGAATTGACATTTTTGGATCTTTGGGAGTTGGCAGAGTCAACTTCCCTACCCCTAGGACTCTAACAAATGTCATATTCCCCTCCCCCCTCCCAGGCTCTTTTGTTCTGTCAAGTGTCAAATTCCCCTCCTCTGGGGGAGAATGTGATCGTCAAATGCCCTACCCAAGGAGCAAGATCCTATGTCAATTTCCCCTGGGTTGCCCCTCCCCTCCCCTCCCCTCCTCCCTGGGGCTAAACACAGGTACATTAGTGGAGTGAGATACCAATTTCTGACCACATTCAATGCTATTCTCACAAAATTCTAAACTGAATGATATTTTTTAAATTCTTGTAGCAAGAACCACAAATGAAGCATGGAAAGAGTTGAAAAAACACAAGTAAACAATGTTTCGTTAGAACACCATGACCCATGGATAATAATTACAATGGCATTCATTAATAACACACCCTTGAGATTTCTTCATATAGGTAGGAAAACTCCAGAGCAACCACTATGAGCTTTGCGAGAATTTCCAATCAAAAGTCAAGTAGAGAATCAATTATGAAGTTTGGATTCCTCCGTTTTATTAATGAAAACTCAGAATGAATAATCAACTCAATATTCAAATAATGAATTCATTAATGGAGTCTAGGGGACATGCTTGAGCTGGTTTGACTGTAAGAATGATCTTAGTGTTCACACATACCGTACTCTAATCTTTTTTATTGTTTTGGCTAATGTTTGTAACAAGTAACAATAACAGATTAATGAACACATTAATGCTCACTAGTGTAGGTGTATGACTGATGTACACCAGACAGCTAGACAGTAGAACAACGTGTCAGAAAAAACTACTCAAAAATGAATTTATAAACTTTCGAAATAATGAAAAGCTTAGACGACTGAATTATATATCTTTAAAAATACATAAGCATTTCTAAAGTAATAAGCTTATTAAATAAGTTAACGTACGCCTCTAACTTCTAAGTGTTACCTTGCATTTGAAGCTCACACCATCTCCACGAAATTTCTCGTCACTTATGGCCGCTTCCTTTCCTAATAAATCAATATTTTACTCGTTAGATATAACTCAATGTCTTATAATCCGATAAAAACTTGAAAGGATTGATAAAAACGTATCGTAAAATTACAAAAAGTCGATAAGCTTCAATACAATATTGAACTCACACATACAAGACTTCAAAACACCAAACAGCTTTCTTCAAACGTATCGCCAGTAATTATAACTTCTATGTTTAGTTTACTAAGACAGTTTCTTAAGAATAAAGTACACTTGATTTACCTTTAGCCTGTTTAGTGCCCTTATTTATTGAGGACTTTTTACTCTTTGCTTTGGTCTGTTTTTCGCCACTCGGAGCCGACATTTTGTTCTAGTTTTCACGTCCTGGGAGAAAACCTCCCAAAAAAAGAAAGCTACAGACTTGTTCTGAGCTGGATTTCCATTTATACCGTAAGATTTTAGTGTTTGGAGAACTTCTTCCCCTAAAATATCTTTCCTTTACTCAGAAGCATGTCGTGCATGAAGATTGAGTTACGAGCCAAAGCTCCTTTCGTGGTCCTTACGATCGAAAGAAACGTTTAGGGAGGGGAGGGTACAAACCTTTCAAAAATATTTAAAAATTCATTGCATTGTGCATCAGATAACAACCCAATAAAAGTCAAACACTTAAAAATATATGTTTCTAACATTTTCCATTGTTTAGGCACAATTTTAGGCCATACTGTTTTTGTTTGGAAAGGTTTTAAGAAATATCAAGGTACCCCTCCCCATTAAAAACAACTTTGGACAAATAAACTGGATAGCGGTTTATGCCATGAGAAGCTTTCAGTTCCAAAATGGCGTCTGGCGGGAAGGTTGATATCTCCCAACTTCGTAATCTAATCCGCCATTATCTCGACAACCATCAGTATAAAACAGCACTTTTCTGGGCTGATAAAACCGTTTCTTTATCTAAGGATGAAGTGCAGGATGTTTATTGGTTTGCGCAGACGCTCTTCTTGACGGGGCAGTTCCAAAGAGCTTGTCATGCCTTGAAAAGTCGAGGACTTGTACAAACTAATCTTGCCTGCCGTTATCTCGCCGCTAAGTGCCATTCTGAGTGTAAGCAGTGGCAGGATGCTCTTGATATTTTAGATATCGAGCCTAAAGATACCGGAGAGAGGGACTCTGTGTCTTCTTGTGAGAGTTTTTGCAGCGGCTCCAGTAAAATGGAGAGTGCAGTGGCCTTGTTGAAAGGAACTGTCTATGAAGCCATGGATAATAGAAGCCTAGCTACAGAATGCTATAAGGAGGCTTTAAGAATCGATGTGCATTGTTTTGAGGCTTTTGACCTGTTGATATCTCATCATATGCTCACAGACAAAGAAGAGAGAGAGTTGTTAGACTCTTTGCCTTTTTCAGAACGATGTACCCCTGAGGAGTCTGAACTCCTGAAATTCTTATATGAGAGTAAGTTACAGAAATACTCCAAACCAGAGGATCCAAAACTCCCGTCTAGCCTGGACAGCCTTAATGACAACCTTGACATAGTAGTTAACATGGCAGAAAGACACTTTTATAACTGTAGTTATTCAATGTGTCATAAGTTGACAAGTGCAGTGCTGAATTCTGATCCATACCATGAGACCTGCTTACCAATCCACATATCATGTTTGGTAGAGCTCAAGAAATCCAACAGTCTTTTTTATTTTGCGCACAAGTTGGTGGATAATTACCCTCAAAAGGCAGTTGCCTGGTATGCTGTCGGATGCTACTATTACCTCATTGAGAAGTATGAACAAGCACGCAGGTATTTCAGTAAGTCGACAGCAATAGAACGTGTGTTTGGTCCTGCCTGGCTTGGATTTGGTCACTCGTTTGCTGCAGAAGGTGAACATGATCAAGCAATGGCTGCTTATTTTACTGCCTCCAAACTGATGCCCAAGTGTCATCTTCCTCTTCTCTACATTGGTCTAGAATATGGCAAAACTAACAATATGAAACTAGCTGAAAGATTTTTTAACCAAGCACTTTCTCTTTCCCCAAGAGATCCCTTTGTACTGCAAGAAATGGGTGTCATAGAATATCAAAATGGTGATTATTTAAGAGCTGAAAAACATTTCAAGGATGCTCTTCAAAAAGCACAAAACATCAGTGGTGAAGTCCTCTCAGAAACCTGGGAAACACTACTTAGCAATCTAGGACACACACATCGCAAGTTGGGAAAGTATGACAAAGCCATGGACTGCTATAGACAAGCTCTGGTACTGGTTCCAAACAAGGCATCTACCTTCTCAGCCATTGGTTTTGTACACAGCCTTAGGGGTAACCATTACGAAGCTATTGATTACTTTCACAAAGCTCTTGGCATACAGAGGGAAGATACATTTAGTGTTCACATGCTTGGACAGACACTCGAACAATTGACTTTTGAATCACAGCCTGAAATTACTCCAGTAGAGACTAGTGAAATTAGCATGGAAATGGAGAAGGGATCAGATGAAGAAGACGACTAACCAACTTGTTAAGGACTAAAAAAAAATTTATGAGAAAAGCCACGTTGCCTTTAACTAAATTCTCTTTTGGAGAAATTGAGAAACTTTTATTGGATAGCCATGGCAACATAAAACTTGGGAAATGTGTGATTAATGGTTATACGTCCAATAAACTGTAATAAAATACAAATTAAAATTTTTTTGTTTGGAGAGTCCCATGAATAAAGCAGGGCTGAAAATAGCAGCCTGCTAATGGCCAAAATGCAGGCAAAAATGATTTTGAACTACAAAATGAAAAATAAAATGGCAGGGGTATTTTTTCTTCACCAAAATTATTCATCCTGCCAAAAATAAAAAACTGTCTGGCTATTTTTATTTACTGTTTCAAGTCTTGATAAAGGCTTTTAAAATTCCTGTGTATAATAATTGTTGCTGTAAAACTATGAATTGGAATGTGTGTATAGAAGCCTACAAAGATATCTTTCAGTTTGCCAAATAGCTTTTATATCAGTTTTTATATCTGTTCCACTTAGTCTACTGAGAAAATAATTTGAGTGCAGTTCCAATGGAAACCCATTAAACATTATTTACAAGAATTTGAATTATATTTCAATATTTACTTAATATCAATCACCTTCCTGGTCAAATATACCAGATTTTATCTTGGATATAGAAATTGCACTTAATCTAACACCTACAAGTAGTCTGTTTAAAAGAATATGATGTGAATCAGATAGTGCATATATCTGTGAAAAACTTTGTAAGAAATTGCACAAATTTGTACAAATTAGTAAGTTAGTAAAAGGTTCTATGCAAACTTTTGCACTATTTTGTACAATTTTGTTGGTTAACTCTTTCATGGACATGGTATGCACTCTAGTAGCAAAGTCTGGCATGAATGGAAGTTTAAAAGGCATATTTGGTAATTATTCATGAAATGTAAGTATTGCTATGAATATAGCTATGGCTAGAAGGCAGAAAGACAATTCCAAAGTCTAAATTATTCACTTTTGATTTCTTTATTCATGAACAGGACAATAAAATGACTTTTGGAGGGAATATTGTTTATTTGCACCCACGTAGTGTCATTCGTGGCCTGAGTGCAGCGAAGGACACAAATGGCACTACAAGGGTGCAAATAAACAACTGCTCGACTAAAGTCATTTTATAATCATTATTATCAATAAACAAGGCCAAACTATGAGTGGCTATAATCCATTGGATGATGAACCAAAAACCAATCAGCAGTAGGGCCAATAATGTCATTATCAGCCCACTCAAGTCATTTGCGCCCCTATGAGCATGTTTCCAAGAGGGCAGTTTTCTGTTTGGCCACATATATTGGTAATAATCATCTAATATAGTCACCATTTAAGGGGAGAGAAGTAGTGTTATGATTGATAAAAATAACACATGATCTGGAATCTAACATTACAACAGCATAAAAAAGTATTTAGTTTTGACTCCCTGAATAACCTGATATCTTTTAGGCATTAGTTTCCTTCACTTCCCTCCTCCAGCCTATAAGAGTCTGGTTAGTAGCAAAGCAGGAGCACAAAGCACACTTGTAGTCTTATCCGTTTACACAAGGCTGACTTGAGGGCAGAATGAAATGCTATTGACCAATTGGCCCCTAGCCGTCACGTGGTATAAATAGTGAAAAAGTTCGGACATTGTTGTCTGACTTCAGTACAAGTATACTAACTTGTGAACAAATTATTGACTTGAATTATAAATTCGTCTCTCTAAATATAACCAAAATCTTGTTATTCCAACAATTCAAAATGCCCTTGCTGTTTTTAAGGAGAAAAACTTATCAATTTATGTTGAAAATTTGTTCAAAAGTTAGTGCATTCGTACGGCAGTCAGACAACGTCCGAACATTTTCGTGACTGTAACATAATGTAGCACAAATTACACCACGTTATGGCTAGGGGCCAATTGGTGAATTGCATGAAAATGAAGAAATTCATGACATATTCTAAGAGAAAAGGTATTACATGGGAACAGATTTGTATTCTAGGTACTGCTTAGCTTCAAATCTATTGTTTTCATTGTTTTCATATAAATTCATCAGGATGTTATGATTCTCATGAAATAGCCTTCTCCATGTTATGTAGCAAAGCATACAAATGTGTGATATATTTGTAAGTCTTTGTAATTTTGGTTGGGTTATTAGCACTCTGACATCCATTTGAAAACTCTTGCAAGTTCAAATAGATGTCCCGTATCTACATAGTTTATTGTTTTAAGTCATTGAACTTGGACTAGTTGATCATTTACATCAATGTGATTAAAATAATTATTTAAGCAGTTTACTGTTTTTTGAAGTCTGAATCATTCTTATTCTACTACCAACCAACAGTAATTCCACTGTGACTAAGGTTGTACAAATGCACATACATGAATCAATTTCTGGCTTTACCCTCCTCACCCTAGTCTCCTTTGCAGTTGTTATTAGTCTTGCTCCCATTCCTGTGCAGTCCATTCCTGCCAGTGGCTGGCAGGAATGGACTTCAGGGGAATGGAAGCAAGACTAATAACAGCTGCGAAGGAGACTATCCCCACCCCCTCAAATCCCAATTACATAAATCAAAAAGTAGATTGTAGATGTAAAAGGGTTTGTACATCAATGGAACAGGAAAACATAAAAATTCTGGAAACAGAATCTATCTCTTAATCAAACAAGGGAATCATTCTATTTGATATTCCTAACAATCCTTCTGCAATGGGCACTCTTCATTTCTTGCATAGCATTTTCCAGTGCTGAAGTCAAATGCATCAAATTAACAGGATCTACTTGTAAAATCTGTGCAGACTTGTTATCTCCCTCTTTAGTATGTAGCCTCATTAACAGCAAAGGGTTCGTCTGGTGGTGCAAGGATCTGCTAGCAAGCTCCACGTCGAAACGCCATTCCAAGTTGTGATACTGGGGTAGGGTGACAGCCATTTCAGCAAGAATATCACGAATCTCTTTTCTGTTCTCCAAATACACCTGCAACAAGGCTTTATTTACTTCTTCAGAGAAACCCAGCGTCATAACAGAATCCTGAAAGTCTATTTCCCCAATCGTCAGCCTTGAACATTCGGTAAATAAGTACATTAGTCCATTAATTCCATTCTTGATGGTCTCAACATCGACTCCAAGTCTCTGAGCTGCTGCTTGAAAGATCTTGGTATTTGGCGGTCCCTTGCGAATAAAATCAAGAGAGATCCTGACAAACTCCAGAAGAACCTCGAGATCTAGGGTGGTTAAGAACTTAAGGTGTTCTTTTTGCTCCTGGGAAAGGATTAGAAGCATTTTGAGTTCCCTAAAGATGAGATCCCTCCTAATGTTACTGAATACTAATCATCGATAACTGAGTATCCAAGCCTTCGAAAATCAAAATGGCGGACGAACTGTGATTTTTGGTTCGAAACCGAATTTCTTTAAAAAGTCAGCGAAAAGAGGCATGGATCGTCCAAGCAAGTTGTCAAAAGCCTTTCAGAATCTCTCTACCGAAGCCAGGGAGCTTCACTTGAGCTCTGAGGTTCCTGTGTTATCAGAGCCGCCCTCTCCTTTGCAGTTTTATCGTCAATGGGTCAGCCCCAATATTCCCGTTATTATCAAAAATGCAATTAATCATTGGCCTGCATTGAAGCTCTGGAATTCAGATTACTTAAGAAACAAATTAGGAGAGAAAGAAGTAACTGTTGCCGTCACACCAAACGGTTATGCCGATGCTGTAGTCGGAGATAAGTTCGTAATGGCGGAAGATCGGTCCATGACGCTCAAATGCTTCCTTGATATCCTTGACCATAAAACCGAAGAAAAAGGAATATTTTATATCCAGAAGCAGAATTCAAATTTTACTGAAGAGTTTAGTGAAATCATTCCCGATGCTGAATTGGATATTTCGTGGGCTTCAGAAGCGTTTGGGTCGGCACCAGACGCAGTCAACTTCTGGATGGGAGATGGGAGGGCTGTGACATCAATGCACAAGGACCATTATGAAAACTTGTACTGTGTTGTGTCTGGGACCAAAACTTTTATTTTGATACCTCCAACTGATCTTCCGTTTGTTCCTCACGGACTTTATCAATCCGCAAAATATCAGTACGATAGTGCGAAGAGAGTTTTTGAAATTGTTAATTTGGGGGATTTGGCTCAGAATGACAACTTGGACACATTTCTTCAAGGTGATGCTACTGGAACTAAAGACGTTCCTGGAAAGACGCTCTGTAAAGAGGGTGTAGATGACATTACAGAGGATGATGAAATTGATGAAGATGATGATGATGATGATATGGAAAGACAAGAATTATTAAGTGAAAACTTAACACCATGGGTGTCTATTGATCCACTGAATCCAGACTTCAAAACATTTCCTGAATATTCTAAAGCCAGGCCAATAACTTGTAAAGTTCATGCAGGCGAAACACTCTTCCTTCCATCCTTATGGTTTCATCATGTCCAGCAGAGCCACAAATGTATTGCTGTGAACTTTTGGTATGACATGGAATATGACATCAAGTATAGCTATTTTAGATTCTTAGAAGGGCTTAAAAATTTAATATAGTAGTAATAATTAAAAGTTAGCTTGTAGTAATAATTTAAAGTCTTGTATATGTTTGGTTTAGAGTCCACATCAAGTGATAGAAATAAAGAACTCCCTGACTTCATGGTGTTGGCACTTAACCCATGACAGGTTCTAAATAGTCACAAAAGAAAACAATGAAATTAGTGTCTACTAACCTCTATTACATTAATAATAATTATAGGATGATGGCACTGAACCCATGAAATAGTTATAAGTCTAATAGAGATTAGTAAACACTAATTCCATTGTTTTCTGTTTCGATTTGTCTATTAGACCTTAACTATTTGTTTCATGGGTTAAGTGCCATTACTCTAAGCCTTTTAGCTCAAATATAACATACTTAAACTTCTAACTCTTTTCATAAGCCTTTTCTGAGATAGGTTAACAGCATGCGTACTGATCTAACTTCAGCAGAAACACCACAATATCTTAAAGCATGATATTTGTACCAAGGCTAAACCATATTGCACTATATTCACTATCTCAGAAAAATTATAAGAATATCCTAAAGTGATTTTCCTTCGACCGTGAAAGAATAGGCAAACTAATAGTTAGTAGTAGACTCTAAACCTATTGTTTTCTTTTGTTCTT
>JAAAQI020152776.1:0-10569 GCA_011800005.2 Stichodactyla mertensii | reverse complement strand
TCATATCTTCACTAGTGAAAATATGAAAAATACGAGTGTTTTAGTTTCCGGTAAAACACTATTATCCATATAATAATAAAGTATCTCTCTATCTACTATGTAATCTCATATCGCCCTTTGCCTTTAGTGGAGACAACCTTTGTTGAAATGTGTTTAATATCTATGCATGCTCAAGACATTTGGATGCAGTTGAATACATCAGAACTAATTAAGTATAATATTCATACAGTTACTTTAGATTATAAAGCATTGTTAAAGCTTCTAACCAGAAAGAAAGCCAAGGAGCTCGAGCAGGAAGAGGAAGAAGAGAAAGACGAGTTTGAACTAGGGGGTAGAGGCTATGGTGTTCAATTTTGTGCTTTCTGTGATGCTGTACGAGCAAGTGTTTTTAAAATTTTAGGTAATGTATAATATATTAATCTACTTCCATAGTTAATCTTAGATCTTTTTCAACTTTTATGAACCTTATACCAATTGATATTAAATGAATATGTTGATGTTCATGCAGGCTTGTACACATCATTTAGCAAGCAGATTTGACCAAACCTGCCTCACATGCCTCTAGTCAAAAGCAAATATTGGAAAGTAAGTTATTGGTTCAACATAGGAGCTATTACAGTGCGAAGAATGCTACCGTTTCCACCAGACAGGATCTTTGATGAATTTTTGGCACTTTTTGACAGTTTTTCAAAAGAGCTGCATCGCATGCAATATGATTTAACCTGGGAAAAAACCCAACATGCTAATGATTGGCTTGTGGATACAATGCTTCAGTGCATACAGCAAAAAGAGCGTAAAATTCATCAAAAATCTTGTCTGGTGGAAATGGTAGCACACTTTGCGCTGTAAGTTTCAATGATTTTGTAGACAAGTGAGTTGTAATTATATTACATGGTTATTATGCATTTAGATGGACTGGTATACGAGATGACTTGGAGTTTCTGCTGGATGAAGATCTAAGCAACATCCAATTGTGTGCTCTCCATGAAGAGATGAGGAACACTGAACAACTTCTTGGTTCTTTGGGTCTTTTCGCTTACCAGACCGGATGCCTTAAAAACTGCAATGAAGCCCTTTTGTGTTATGGCCCTGAGAATACAAGATGTCATGACCGTATTACTCTGAGAAGTGTCAAGGGTCAAAGTGTTGATGCAGCAGCCACAAAAAGTAATATTAAAGTCAGTTCTATGTCAGGTAAACATTATTAATTGTTTCCATTTTTTTAAAATTCAAAGCTGTTTTGAACTTTGTTTGCCAGTTGAGCCAATGTTGCATCTGTTTTATGAAGTGAACACTGGGTTATCTGATGTCTAGCTGACATTATTATTACTACTAACATTTCCAGGAACAAAGTTTTCAGCTCATTGTAGCTGTTCAAAAATGCATTTTCTTCAAAGTTTTTATTAAATTTTGTCATGGACATGTATGACATGCAACTGGATGGTCTGGGGGGCTAAATTGCAATAAGGGCTGTTTTATAAAGAATTGATAACTCTGAGGATTTTAGTTGAACAGCAATATATTTATTGTGCTGTACTACTGATATTAAATAGCAGCCATGTCGTCTTAGGTCCAACAGAAAGAAGCATCTTAAATAATGCTGAATCTATAGTTGAAGAATCCCTGCCTTATGAAAAAGTAGAGGAATTTTACAATGAGCTTCCCAAGTCAGCTGCAAAAATTGTACTAAAGTATATTTCATACTATGAAGATATGAAAATGGCGAGTCTGAGGGTTTTCTTAAATTCTCCAGTTTTGTCTTAAAAAAAATTAATCAACATGTATGGTCAGAGTTGTGTGTGCCAATTTCTTTTGTTTTTATGCTGCAGTTCCTTGAAAACATTAAAGAAAAGGAAGTCTTTGAGAGAGACTATGGCATGAAAAAAGAGGAGGTGAAACTCAGTACAGGTAATATTTTTTTTCAAAAAACATATTTGGAAAATTGAATAGTGGGACATGCATTGGTCTATTTGATTTATTGACAGAGCTCAAAGAATATGTTGAAAACACATTTGAAAAGATATGCGGCAAGCAACGAGAACTTGAAGCAAATTTCTTAAAATGTGAAGAAGAAACACAAGACAAAAAACCTCGAAAGCGAAGGAAGACAAAAGCGAGTACCTGTCATCCAATGTCATCTCTAGCAGCAAAGCTTCAAATAGAACACTTTAAAAAGGTAATATAATTTATTTTCATCAACTGAATATTTTAGGCTGTCTTAAATACAAAGTTTGCCTTTATTTTGCAGATTTTCGTGGAATGGAAAGCAATCTGCAACACCATAAGATGTGAGGTTTTTGAAAACAACGATGATGATTCAATTGATATTTTTGATATAAAGGTAATAAATTTTGTTTCTGACATAGCTTAATATTGGGTTTTTCTATTATCCAGTTTCTTTCTTAACTTTCCTCTTGGATCTTATTTATAGTGCAAATTGTGGGGACTTCTATTGCGCCATGTCTTTGAGGTAACATTGGGAACTGGGGATTATGGCCACCTAAATGTTGAACACAGTGCTATGTTGTTTCGAAAACATCGTTCTTTTCTGCACTATTCAAATCAAGGCTTCGAATCATCCCACAAGCAGCACAGAATGCTCTACTCAAGAGCAAGCAATCATGATTCTTGTGCTACAGCCGTGTCAAGTAAGTAGAAAGAGGGGGATTTATATACAAATGTATGGCACAGGGATCAATGGATTGGTCAGTATATGTAAAGATGCAATACACTTAATGACTGGTCCCAAGGGAAACAGTTGGTTTTGTTTCCAGAGAAACACTGAGATTCAAGGGAATCAAAACCGACTGGTTTCCCGAGGGATGAGTCATAGTGTTTTGTTATATATCCTAGTCAAACAAAGAAAAATTTACCAGCAATTTTTTATGGAAGAAAATTTTGCAATTACGAATTATTTCCGCTCGGGAAACAGTCACATTTATTTCTCTCCACAATGACATGCTCTCGACCAATGAAACTAGCGAGTTTGACTAGGATATATAACAATAATACTTAGTCCTACCAACCTTTAGCAATAGATTTCTTGAGCCTTTTCAAACTGATACCGAATACAAAGCAATTTCTCAGCATACCACTAAGTCAAAATTTGCTTAACTAGAAAAGGGGGTAAAAGACATGTTAACGGTAAATATAAAGAATGACACAATACGTACTGTTTAATAAACGAGCAGAGTGACTGTTTCAATTGGACATAGCCGAGTGGTTTTAGACCCAATAAAACACTATCTGCAAGTTTATTGAACTGCTTTAAACACTTCTTTATAATTTATAAGCCTTTCGACCTTTATAAAGTTTTACTCTCATTAGTATTCTTTATATAAAGTCAGCAAGCCTTTATATAAAGAATACTGAGGAGTGCTTTATAGGTTATAAAGGTCCATGCACGTGACGTGTGTGGGCACTCCAATTGGACCAAGGGCTTATGAATTATTAATGAATGTTTGAATAAACTATAAAAAATCTTTATTAGGCACCATCTCAATACAATTATTAGGCCCCTATTGGGTTTATTTATATTTTTGACACTGTTTAACACAGAATTGCTGACTAGAATTAAACATATTTATCATGTGCATGAACATCTGATAAAATAGAACAACATAATAAACTGTTTTTTTCATCTTAGGGAAATTAATTTCCTACCGTGGTAGTGGCTGGAAAAATAGGCTTGCTGACTGGTCTGACACCGAACAACTGTGGATTCTGTCCATGACAAATCTTTTCGAGATGTTTGGTGGAAACTATCTTGAGTACCAGTACTTGTCCACCTGTGGTACTATACTTACTAAAGAAACAGATCCTAGGGAAACTTTCCAATATGTACATCAGACATGGGAATCCAGTTACGACTCCACTATTGAGATGATCTCTTCTCACAAGCCAGAAAACCCAGCAAAGGCCAGAAAGACAACCGCGAAGATCAAACAACTTTCTGATGTACAAGATTCTAGCAATGTTTTGGGTGACTTTGAAGACATAGTTCCTCTTCAGTATGAAAATGATTCCAATGATCTCCCAACAGAAAAGGAAGAAGATGAGTGAGACAGCCCCTTAGATATTGGAATGCAAAATGGTGTGAATATGTTAGAGAAAGTTGCTATTGACTCCAACTTCGAGAAGATTTGTCCAGATTTTTCTCATGGCAAGACATCCCAGTCATACTGCTACCCGTGCTCAGCTGTCATCTATTGATATTTCCCCAGTGTCCAGTGTCTCAACTATAAATGACATCAAGCTTATATTTCAAAAGTCTGGATATGACCTTACAGATGCTTTGAGTGTACCTAAAAGACCAAGTGAGAATATCATGAGAGCAGTTGAGAAAGAAATGAGCAGAAGAGATCCTTCTGGTAACTTGCCAGTGGCTGTAGAGATAAAGGGACATGGAATATTCTCCCCAGAAGACGTAAGAATTCTCATGAAGTTTTGCAATCTTTGCTCTCTAAGAAGAGATATTGAAGCAGAAATTAAGTGGATAAGGAATGATGCTGGCCTCGAAGACAGCAAACAAAGTCTACTTGGTAAATATCTGTGGCATTCAAGTCCCAGTCAGGTTTTATGTAAACATGACAAGAAGATTATAGATGTTGAAGCCTTCACAGTTATGGCATTAGAGCGGTATTTAGATAACATGACCATTGATGCATGCATATCTAAATACTTAGACCACTCAGATGACAAATCTTCCACATTGTACTTGCCTTTCGAACTTTGGACGTGGCTTGGAGCTCTTTCAGAGAAAGAGTTGATAGAGAAGTTCAGACAGCTTGTTACCAAAGATCATGATACTAATCTTCAACAAGTTATAGTGACTGGTCATTTCACCAATAGATTACATCAGGGACTTCCTGTCGTAGCTCTAGGGCACCAGCAAGTTTACTTTGACGATGGCTATAACTCACCAACACCACCTCTTGCTATAGAGGGAACAATCTTGGACATTCTCCATGGTGTGCTTTCACAAATTTTCTGGCATAATCTTTGTAAGAGAGATGTAAGAAAATTTGGAATGGACAACCAAAAAAGTGCATCTGCCAGATCTGGCCATGGCTCAGGAAGTTGTGGTGTTGGTGTATTTCTTGCTGCAAGACACTTTCTCATATATGGTTCCAAAGCCGTTTATAATATGACATGAAAATTCAGTGACATGCCAGCACTAAGAAAACAAATGATGCTTGACATTATTGAGTGGGGAAAACATGCATGAAGCTCAATCTGCCTGTTTAACTGTGTGTGGTTCTTGGGTATTTGCTTACCTGAACCCTACTTTTAAACTGGGGCGGGAACCAAATTACACTGGCATCATGCATGGAGAAAAATTAATAAGTCAATTCAGCATACAAAAGCCAGACCATTTCATCTGCCTGTTTAATTGTGTGTGGTTCTTGGGTATTTGCTTACCTGAACCCTACTTTTAAACTGCGGCGTTAACCAAATTACACTGGCTTGCATTATAGATTACTTACTAGGTATGTATTATAGAAATAAAATTGTTGTCAATAGAGCACAGTTCTTGTTTTTTAAATATAAATATTTACTGGAAAGTTATTTAGCAATATAGGATTCCATTTGACCTGTGAAAGTACTTTTTCCCCCCATTTGGCACCCTTAGTGCACAGGTTTCTGAAAAAAAACATGCTATTTTTCTATTACTTTAAATTTCCTTTGACTGTATTTCTAAAACTAATGGTCTTAATAGTGCGCTATAAAAGTAGTAATACTTTTTATTGATTAAATTTATATATATATATATATATATATATATATATGACAGACGATGCAATGTCCACAAATTGTACTTTCAGTGTTTTCATTTGAGAAGACGTGCGATAATTATCATTGTTATATATCCCAGTTAAACTCGTTATTTTCATTGGTAGAGAGCAAGTCACGTGGAGGGAATTAAATCTCTTTGTTTCCCAATCGGGAAATAATTCGTAAAACAAAAAGTTTCTTCCATAAAATTCCTGGTAAGTTTTTCTTCGTTTGACTAGGATTTATAACAAAACACTTAATGACTGATCTCGTGGGAAACCAGTTGGTTTTTTTCCCCTCGAATGTCAATGTTTCCTAAGGGCGGAGCCTCGGGAAACATTGAGATTCTCGGGAAACAAAACCAACTGTTTGTTTTAGAATATCTACGGAAAAAGGGTAAAACTTCAATTTTGTTGTGCATTTCTTATGTCCATAATATTGGCTAAGAGCAGCTACCTGTTAACTTTTTGCAATATAATATCGCAAGGTTATTTTTCCGCATCCAGGTAAAGAATATAGATCTCGCCACCAAATTATTTTAAACTCCCTGGTGGCTCTTCCTTCTACTGGGCCAACCAAAAGGGCAGAGCGGCTAGTGGGTAGTCTTATTTCATCGTTGCCTCTTACTCTAGCCTTTGCCAGAGCTATGGCCTGACTCCCAGTCACTGTCATATCAGGAACTTCATCGTAGCCATAAAATGCTTTCTTTTCAGCCAGGGGAATGGAGGCATAGGTAGAGAAAGCCATCCTGACTTCGTCCATAGAAAATGACTTGTATGATATTTTCGTGGCAGTTTCCTTCCAAATGTGCTGCTTCCAGTGGCTTACTTCCCTTACGCTGTTTAACATGACGCTTGGCATTTGAAACAAAAGAGTTTCTAAATACTGGCGAGGGCAGTAGTTGCATTCGAGCTTGCACCATTTACCTGTAAAGGAGAGTATAATCGACTATAATAAATTCTGAGATAAATATCGACTTTAAAATATTTAAAAAATGTACCGCATAATTACCTGCTGCTACGTACCGGCAAAATGACTGTTTACCAGCTGTAAACAGTCATTTTCGTCTGGTACTTTCGTACTTTCAACTTTCGTCTGGTCTATATCAGTATGAATCAACCAACCGGAAATTGAATTTTGAAAGAGCTTGTCAAATTCCGGAAATTGCATTGGGTCTTCTTCCAGCAATGTTAGCATACAGACTTTCTGACACGTGTAGCGGTGATTGTAGCAGAAAGTTAACTTTCATTGTTGCTATTTTTTCAAAATTCTTATCTTACTAGTTGTCTTGAAGTCATGGAAGGAAACAAACATAATCGGATGAAGTACTTTAAAAATCTTAGAAAGAATCAAAAGAAGTGGTGGAAGCAAAAGCAAAGAGAAAGCAAAAGCAAAGAGAAAGCACCAAACTAAGACAAGAAGAAGAGAGACAGCGTCAAACGTTGCAAATGAGGAAGGAGATTGAGGACAAGGTCAGAGCAGAATTAGTTCCACGCCAAGATGGAAGAGAAGGAAAAACAGAGATGATGGCGTTGTTGGACAAAGCTCCTGAAGCTGAAGTCAAACTGACTCAAACCAAAGAAACTGCTGACGAAGGAAGCACAGCACAGAAGCTTTTACATCATGGTGGGGGCGTAAAAGAGATAAATACCACTAGTTTGGTAAAACTTGGAAAATGCCTTGGGTCCAGAACCTTTGGGCAATGCGACCTTGCCCTTTACCGGGGAATCACCGTAGCTGTGAAAGAATTTAAAAACCCGAGCAACCTAAGCCAAGAAAGGCTGGCGAGGGAAGTTCTTCACGAAGCAAAAATCTTGGGGACTTTCCAGGCCTACCTCCAGGCCTGTCCAGACTAAAGAGCTGCCTTTCAAGCTAGTACTCCAGTTCCATGGAGAAAAGAACAGTAGCCTGACGCTATCGAAGGCAGTCAAGAGTAAAAAGCTTTCTGATAATGAAGAATGGCTCGATGTGGTAGATACCCTTGGTAAAGCAATGGAATTTATCCATTCAAGAGGAATTCTATATAACGACCTGAAGCCGAATAACGTCGTGTTGGAGAAAAGAGACGGCAATTACCACCCAGTAATAACTGGGTGGTAAGAGTTCAAGTAAGAGTTCAAGGATTGGCGAAGGAAATAGCTCAAAAAAATGCTGATGTCTCGTCGAAGAACAGAGGGTTTAAACTGAAAAATACCCTCACATAGCCCCAGAGATCGTGAATGAAACTGGCACGAAAACCATAGCAAGTGACATTTTTTCTTTTGCCAAAATTAATGATTTTCTCCGCAATAGTGTTCAACTCAATGTTCTGATAGCTAGCCGTAGTTTTTTTATTAGTTGTGCTCTTTCCAAATATCCGAAGCGTAGGCCAACTATTAGGCAATTAATCCGCAAGTAACTAAAGAAAAATGCTCTCTTTTAGCGTCGGAACCCTGAGTTATAACTTGATGTCATAATGTCTATATTTCCTGTGCGAGGATGAATTCGCCTTATATAACTATCAATTATGAGCATAGCTATGTATGTAATCCTGTAATTTACACCAGTATTTTTTTTCCTTCATTATAAATGATGTTTTCAAAGAAGCTTACCGGTTGTCTGATAAATTCGATAAAGCGCATAATTCATATTACCCTGGATTCCAGATTGGCCTGTTGCTCTACAATGTCGGTCTTAATAGAAATTTGGCACCCAGGGTAAACTCGTATATTGAAAGCTACGATTTACGCTCCACACTACAAAAGAGCAATGTTGACATTTAGCGAAACAAGGTGTTGCTACTTATGACGCACTCAGCTAAAACAGAGACTGCACCTACACCACACTCAGAGGATCAGCTTACATCTTTCATTGTTCAAGTGGGCCACAATTAGGCCAAAAACAACGGGGTACCAAAATCCTAAAGGGTATAAAGCTCCTCATGGAAGGTGTCGAGTACGACCATGGCATGTATTCGGATTGCTCTCTTTTACAATTACAATAACAACAACAAAGAGACAACGATTTTCCTTCAAAAAAAAACGTTAGTGAAAATACACACACGCATTCACGCCCACACCGCACGTGATCACTGCCTGATCTAATAAAGTCAACTGTCAAAGTGTCATGACAGAAGGGATTCGTTTGATTCTTCTTGGCATATGATACACTTTGTCCAGTCTATTTTCCAGTTTTGCGAACTAGAACTATCCACTGAAGTTATTTCAGAATCCACAAGTTTATAAATTTTGGACATCGTGCCATTTATTGCCGTAAAATGGGCGTTCTACTTGCAGAAATATCAAAAATGCCAGGATTGATGCCATTTTGAATACACAGGAAGTCCACTCCGTGAAAACAGAATCCCGATGTTAATATTACAAGTTGGAAATATTTTTTCGTGTTCAAAAGACAACAGAAACGTATATTTTGGACGTTTACAGCAATTGCTGATTAAATCGTTCTGAAAAATTACGAGTATTACAACTAAAACAATATTTATTGGTTAATTCACCAATGGAAGCCCAAACTTAGTTTTTGTAAAACACTTTTTTGGTGTTACCGCCAAAAGAACAATTATGGGATGGCCCTACCTTCAAAAAAATGTTTGTTAGGTTAAGCCCTAACTGTGCCAAATTTTATGCTTTTATCACAAAACGCAAAAATCACTCAAAATCTGCACATATCTGCATGGACTATAGTCCATGCCTTTTTTTAAAATACAATAAAAAAATCATTATCTTCCAAAAGGTGTGAAAACGGCTCAAAATCCATCCAAACCCATGGACTATAGTCTAGATAGGAAGCTTGACAATACTTTATACTAGGTGCTTACAACAAATCAGTTTGAGAAATGTCTGTATTCTCTGATTTCGCTCAATAATTTTTGTAAACAGCACTTCATTGTGAATATAAAGAAAGTTGTGAATATTTTCCAGATGCAATGAAAGCTATGTGTAGTTTGTGCTTAGCTTTTGGACAATTTTGGTACACTGTTTAACAAGAGCAAGCTATATTTGATTTATTTTTTTACATGAAGTTAGCGCTGTAATTTGAATTAACTTCGTATACGGAAAACGGTTTTTATGGCAGTCCATATCATTGCCCAGACACTGAAGTAATTTGTCCGAATTCTGGACATAAATTAGAATGTAGAAAAGCAGTTGATGTGCACTGTAAATTCAGAAGTTTCCTGTATTCATAATGACTGCTTCTTTTTTTGGCAAAAACTCAAAGTTTTATATCTAAAGGAATATTTGATTCTAGTCATAATATTGTCCCTAATCAATAAATTTAATTTTGGCTAGTGGGACTGTTGAAAGAAACATTTTAAGTAATGATAGTCTATTATGGTCGATAATGGTAAATTTGTATAATTTATTTCCATTTTCCTCCTTTCACTTACTACATACTACTTTTATATTACTAAAGTTTCTTGTGAAAAATTCATGCCAGCAGTAACAAAATTAAAAGGAAAAAACCTTCAGGGATGCCTTTAATACATTAATATGTATCTGGTTTTGCAGGAGACAACTGATGGAGTCAAGGGAGGAGAAGAAACAACAAGACAGAGAATATGTGGAGATGGAAAAGCCAGAAAAAGAAAAAGCGGAGAAGAAATCAAAGGAATTGGAAGAAAGGAAAAGAAGAAAGAGAGAGAGAGGAGGAGGAGGAGGAGGAAAAACGAAGAGAAGAACAAAAAAGGTTTATGTTTATAACGGAGCATTTATACAATGGTATACTAACGATTTTCTGCATAAACTTTCACTTATTCGTGATCTTCCTAATAACTGTCTTCTGGTCACGCTTGATGTT
>JAAAQI020152765.1:0-10569 GCA_011800005.2 Stichodactyla mertensii | reverse complement strand
TATTTTAAATTCGGGGGGCAAAAAAAATTCCCCTTTTCTTTTTATTTCAATTGTTTTCTTTTTTTTCCCCCCTTTTTTTTTTTTTTTTTTTTTTTTTTTTTTTTTTTTTCAGTTTTCTATTCTCGATATAATTACCTCACAGCTTTCTTTGTGGTTCTAATGCAAAACCGCATCAAGTGAAGCGAACCATGTATTTTGTTTCTAATTTCTTCATCCCTCGTCTAATCTAAGAACGCTCGAATCTAGTACATGTGTTTCAAGAAGTCATTACTTTTCTAGAACCAGTATAAAATTTCCGAATAAATGGGAGAAAATAGCAAAACAGGGCTTTACTTGACCTTCCTACGCTGTGGCAACTTTGTCTTTATTTCTCCGTCGTAAAGAAATGAAAATAACGCTTGTGGAGAGCGTTTCTCAATAAATTCAAAACATCTAACATACTTGACAGCTGTTTTTTAGTTTCTGAACCTTGATATCAAAATTGCAAAAACCCGAAGCACGACCGAATTAAAACACTCTATTTAATTATCGAAAAGCTTTCCGACTACAGCACAGCAAAATAACTAACTTCGTTGCCAAATAAAACAATATGTTTGGAATCAGTCAAAGAAACAATAGTTGGGAAATACTGAATGTTGTTATAATTATAAGATTATAAGAGCTTAGAAGTCTATTTCAATAGAAGAAAGCTTGAGCCTCGTTTGGAGCATTCGCGAACGCATCCACAATTTTCCCGCCATTTTTCTAAGCATGCGTCGTAAACAGATTTTAAGACCATCTTTTCTTGGTTTTCAACTGATTTCCAGCTAGAAAATGGCGCAAAAATATCCTGACCGCCATCTTGGCTGATAAAGCAATAGAAAACAAACGAAAAAACTTAATTTTGTTTAATTCAACCAACATGGCGGCAATGGCTTTTTACAGGAGCTAAAGGCATATGGATTCAGCTATTCCAATGTCACACAGTACATTCAAACTAATTACGTCTAGGGATCCATAAAAACAAACATTAAATATGATCTAATTTATCCTAGTATTCCTCTATTGAATCAGATGTGAATAATTACATCTTACTATTGACGTTGAAGGTGAAGTTGTTTATGATTTAGCTTTTACGTCAGATTCAGAATAGTATATGTTTTCCTTGGGCAAGCTTAAGCAGAAAAAGCGTTTTAGGTTCTTGTAAATATTGAATTTTCAGCTGAAAAAGAATATATTCTTGAGCTGGCAGAGAAAACAAATAGTAAAGTACATGAACAGTGCACTATAGATTTAGTAGTTTTAAATATGAAAGTCGTTTTGCAACTGTATTCTTCTTTATAGAAACATGGAGATGCCCATTCGCTCACCCAGCCCACAGGCTACGTTCATAACACTCTTGAAATGGGATAAAATAGAATGACACGGAAAGGAATAAAATAAAATGAAATGAAAGGGACAGGATTAAAGCAAAATGCATCAATGTCACCGAAAGTTTTATGATGAAAATTAGCATTTCAATAAAAAATATTATTCTCTTTTCTGTTATTTCTTTTTATAACCCAGACCATGCGTTTTTGCTCGATGTTTCCTTGTTATGGCGATCAAAATTGCCCAAAATTACTAGTGCTTTTTTTTAAAAAATGTAAACTTTTGCTAATGCCGACTTAAATCGCCAATGTTTTAATTTAAAAAATCCAACATTTTGCTAATTTCCACTTAAATCACACAGTGTTGCTCTTAATAGTGCAAATTTAGAACCAAGAATAGGCCGAAATCGCCAGATGTTTTAATTAAAAAAATCTAAAATTTTACTAATGCCGACTTAAATCACCAATGTTTTAATTAAAAAATCTAAACTTTTGCTAATTTTGACTTAAATCACCCAATGTTACCTTTAATAGTGCGAATTTAGAACCAAGAATAGGCCTAGCGTTAATCA
Organism: Stichodactyla mertensii; assembly: GCA_011800005.2. NCBI lineage: Eukaryota > Metazoa > Cnidaria > Anthozoa > Actiniaria > Stichodactylidae > Stichodactyla > Stichodactyla mertensii. The sequence continues at coordinate 8,648 of JAAAQI020152765.1, read as the reverse complement.
TCAATCATTTTATTCTGTCCACGGGAAAGCAGGCAGTTCTAAACATACGGTAAATACTAACTTATGTTTGCTTTTACTTCGGCAATATATGCTATTATAAATGTTTTAAAAGGGGGGGGGGGGAAAGGATTAAGTAGGATTGATAGTGTCAGAAGGGCTCCCTTCCGCTCAACATTACTGTGTTTGTTTGTATGGAGTAGTAATGAGAAACTCGTGACAAAAGACCACGTGATTGTTTCCGCCCGCCTTTTTGGAGAACTGACAGTTTTATGTAAAATGTTAGCATTTTAGGCTCAAAACCGGAAGGCGGGAGCCTATTGCTGTTAGTATCAATAAAAATCTGACAAATGCATCGTAACAAAATAATGTAGCCCAAAGTTATTTTGCTGATAAAAGAAAACCACATGCGACATCCTTTTTTCTTTTGATTCGAGGACCACACGGGCAAGTGTTGCTTTTACTATCATCAATGAATTACTAGAATATTGTCGAATCACCTAATGTTCGATGATATCAATTAATGATTACTTCCCCTGCGACTATTGCTTGTACCCAACACTGAAAAGAATGTTAAGGAGTTATGATTTTATCTGCTTGAAATTTTAGAAAACTGAGTAAGATCAGTGAATGTAATGTGACAGTTTCTTTTTAACCCCTCCTCTCCTGCTGGGAGCACTATCACCACTTAGAGTAAATGGTTTATCTCTCTTTGACTCTGCTTACCTTCTTCTCTTGTTTGATTCATTCACACCTTTGATTTCGAAACAAAATAGGTTCATTGTTATCGTCGACAAAGGAGATAGGAGATAGATCGTTCCAAAACCATCTGAATATTCATTCACACCTTTGATTTCGGCACAAAATAGGTTCATTGTTATCGTCGACAAAGGAGATAGGAGATAGGTCATTCCAAAACCATCTGAATATGGACAAATGATGGAAATGACAATAACTTAAAAGTGCTAATGGAAATGGCTTCTTAATTTGGCTTCCAGCAGCACTGAATATCTCAATATCAACCTAGTGACAGAATATTGTTCAATTTACGCAAACTCTGGTCTTGGAACTCTGGTTTTCACAGCATGAGTTGACAGTTGACAAGAGGAGACCGCAAAGGACGTCGGTACTTATAATTGTATTTAATTTATTCATGGCTTCACTTGATACCGTGGTAGGACTTTCCATGCTGTATTCAGTTCTACAGGTGAATGTGTGTATTTGTTGGTGTTTTCACGGAATGAATTAATTCGAGTTTAATTAACCAACATCCCTTGCGGTCTCCTATTGTCAATCGCGACAACGTTTTTTGAAATAGGTGTAAATGAATTTTCTTTCTTATAGTGAAATAACTCAAGGTGGCCAGTATAGCAACATGAATTTAAAGGGAGTGTACACAGATATAGTTTTGGGGGTTCTCGTGTTCTTCACATTCGTCTCTCAATTCGGTAAGTTAGTGCACGTTCGGTTTAAAGTGCCTCTGTCACATCTGAAAATATTTTCCGCGTATACATTCTAAACAAGGTGAGCTGTTCAATGACCAATACATGAAGAAGGCCGAATAGCTGAAACGTCCATTAAAACAGTGTTAAAAGTTACAAGTTGATCGTCTTGGCTTTCTCTGTATTTAACTTATACACCCCTTTCTGAGGTACATAAAAATTGATGCATCTCCTATTTTCCCACACCAATTAATGATAGTCCGTTCCTAACTAGAAAGCCAGTTAGTCAGCAATTAAAAGTATTCCTTTGAATTTGTTTACAGCTACTTCCAACAACTCCCACTGCAAATTTCCCTTTCTAAGACCGCATTACTACAATAGCGACTACCCAGCCCTCGATATCGCGATGGAGGGTCACATTTTTGCAAAGTACCAGGTCATCACGGAATTCCAATGTGCAGATTACTGCCTGCGGCACGTGATGTGTGTGGCTTTTAATTTTCAGTTTAAAGGATGGCCTGGACAAAAGGCGTGTGAGCTCCTCAGTGCACATGGAAATCAAATACAAAGGCAGGGATTTGTGTACAAAACGTATGATCGAAAAATACAAGCTGGGGTAAGTATAAACAAACTATGAAAAGAATAAAACGAAAGGGAAGGGAAAAGGTTAGAAAAAGAAAGCCGTGAATGACAAGGGAAACTATAATACCAGACACATGACCATCCCGACCAAGGTTCGTTCGTGATCCTTTTTTCCGTTTGCTACATCATCACCGCCATGTTGGTTGTATTACACAAGATTTTTCGATGGTACCACCCCAAGATTGCTGCCATGTTTTTGTCCTCCGAATCTCGTGGGAATGCTTGCAGACTATCAATAAATTCCATTCATTAAATTCTAGTTATACAATGCTTTCGAGTGGTACATCATGGAACATCCCACTGGTCACTTGTATTTATTTATACACACAAGCCTTTAGGCTAGCGTACAGAGTGGGGGTGGGGGTACGGTGGTGAGGTTTGGGGGACACCCCCCAAAAAATGGGTCCAAAGGAGGTGAGATCAGCCGAAAATTTTGATCAATTTGGAGCCTTAATTCAAAATAATACATATACTTAGAGGGGAGTCATCTAAATATTCATAAACAGATCCCGGAAACCCATCAGCTCCACCCTCCCCCCATGCCCATAAAAAATGAATGGACCCTTTATTCTCTAGGGAATGCCTTGTAAACCACTTATAGCCCATCATAATCCAAACATCAGTACTAGTATGACTGATCTGTCTTCATTTCTATCCTTTAATTTGGTTTGTGATATTTTTCCCGTCCATTTAGATTCTACAGAATGCATGTCACTGAGCATTGAGCCAAGATAGAGGTCTTTGAGCGTAAACGAAATTAGGCCGAGTAATGTTAACGGTCTCATATTAGTGGCAAGCATCGAAGTAGAAAATTGTGAAGAGTCTTCCAAAAGCATGTTCATCCAAGCCTTTCCGAAATTCAAAGAAACTCTATCTCGTCCCCAAAATCGATGCAATTCAATATGGCAGCACCTTTTGATCCTGTCCCCAAAATCAGGCCCGATCCATAGGCCGCTCCACTCGTGTACCAACCTAATTGATGAATTAAGTACGGCAAAAGAGCGGCGTATGAATCATTATGGTCCGGCAGATTCAATTTGGTACGGCAAAAATGTTAAGTACGACAGGGCTTGCCGCATTTTGCGACTCTGGAGCGGCAGCTGATTCATACACTGCTCTTATCATGTGTCGAAGCTAATTCATGAATTATGCAAAATGAAATTCTTCTCATGATTCTCTCTGGTATTGCAATGCGCGTGCCTACAGCATTCTCACATGAAAACATAATTTAGTTCGACACATTAAGTTCATCGTCTGAATCAGCAGTCGCTCCAAAACGATTCGAACCTAATTGTATTGTCAGCACATGAGTGGAACGGCGTATGGATCGATTCTCAGCCCCACATTTCTATGCGGCAAGACTAGTTCGTTCTGGGGACTGTCCTCCATTGAGCTTCGGAAAGGCGAATTTAGATATCCAATAGCTTTGTGGCAGTTTTACCTTATAATTAATTCTCAGCCCGCTAGTCAATATGCAGTATTGACAATTAATGACAAGCTTTTCTTGAAATAAGTTCACACTTTGATCTCAAAGTAATTACTACCCGAGACTATATTGGAACTAACTTTAATTCTATCTGAAATACATTCATTTATGGGCCCTTTTTGTGAGCAGTGTGATATCTTTACATCCCGTTGGCAAAACGATTTCGTTCAATCATATTTTTAATACCTTTTAGTTCAATATTCACAAGGCATCTTCTTCTATCAATAACATTTTGAAATTGCTTTTTTCCCGGCGCCTCAGCTTTCTAATTTTCACACCTTTGCAGAACACAGTACAATACAAAGGCAATCTTTTTTATTAAAGAATTAATACATTTAAAATTGCCCACATGTGTACCGAAGGTTTTTTAATCATACTTCCAATTTATTGTAGGATAAGAGCCTGTCATCAAGCTGCAGCGATCGGGCGCCAATATAGAAAACAACAAGCAATCTTCACTTGAAGAACCAAATATTAATAAGGGAAGGGCGGCTGATGCAATTTAAATGTTGATATGCATTTTTTAAGGGGCCTTCTCCATTCCGACTGCAAAAAAATTACAGCCCCCTTCATAGTATCTTACATAAATTAAAGTGACACCCCCTCAAAATCCTGCACAAATTTTTATGAGCCTCCTCTTTGAGATTTCATGATAAATACTGACTTTTCCCCCATTTACACTAGCCTTCCTCTTTTATTACCTGACGAAAGTACGAGAAACAGTCAGCTCTTAGTTTAAGTTTTATTTCATTTCAGATGAGTGGTAACATCAAAAACACCGGTATGATAAAACCCGATATTCTTGTTTTTTTTGGTTGTGCTTACCAGCTGAGCGAACAACTAGCTGCGCAAAGCATTGTTGGTCAAAACCTCTGGCTCTCACTCTTTCTTTACAAAGGTCATTTCTCGCGTGGTTTTTAGAAAATTCACAGATAAAATGTCACTCTGTTTTAAAGTTTTGGACTTTGCACTCAAAATACACCGAATTAAATGTTCAATTGTTTTCAGGTAGGAAAAAAAGTACTTGAACATAGGGCCTGCAATGAAAGATCACAACGGACTATAATTTGTTTGAAAATGTGTTTCCGCTCAGTTGGTACAGATTATTTACGCAAGAAAACCAGCTGCACAAGGTTTGACTATCGATAGACCCTTTACGTAGAGCAACCAGTCACATGCTGATATGTCACTTCAATAGCGAATGAACTGAGCTCACGACCCCTTGGGAAAAGCTCTATTGGACGGCAAAAAGTTCTTAGTATCTTGAGATCAAGAGTGCGTTATAAGAGCATAACATTTAGAAATTAAATGAAATGTATTTTGAATGACTGATGAAACAGATTGATTTACTGAGAAGAGAAGAGAAGAGAAGAGAAGAGGAGAGGAGAGGAGAGGAGAGGAGAGGAGAGGGGAGGAGAGGAGAGGAGAGGAGACGAGACGAGACGAGACGAGAGGAGAGGAGAGGAGAGGAGAGGAGAAGAGTAATTTAATACAATATCCCTGGGGCCTTTTCTTTTCTTTCCTTTCTCTTCTCTTCTTTTCTTTTTTTCTTCTCTTCTCTCCTCTCTGCCTTTGTCACATTGCATGACACTTGGGGCTCTCTAAATGCTGCAACTGCTGACCGACAAAATACATAATAAACTAAATAAAACAAAAATAAACAAAATAATGCGAATGTGTGGGAGATTTATTTGGTTTCAATAGCATTGAATTATTGGTTTCACGCGGACCACAGCCAAGCTACTTAAAAAGTAGATTGAAAACAGAGAAAAAATAGACAGGATCCTACTGTTCTCTTCAAATAGACATCAGGGTTGAAGTATTTTTAAAACTATAACAAAAGCTTCTACTTTATTTAAAAAGTATTAAAAAAACTGTCAGTGATTTTACCTATGGCAGCATAGCATATGAACATGTCGTTGATGACAAAAACCGGTTATTACCGGTTTTTATACTAAGTGGTGCATATAGGGATTTTAAACTCGTTTAAGTCATTTACGGTAGTAATTTACCCAGAAAGAGCTGGTCAATGAATACTAATGACTAAGACAGATGAACAGACTGTTTTATTCGGTAGTACATGAGAGCTATGGCGACTAACTCTTCCTCTGCCGATGCATCGCTTGGAGAAACGGTATCTTCTTGGTTCAAGATTTTTGGAATCTGTTTGACACTACTAAACAGTGCACTGACACTCCTAGGAAACGCTTTGGTTTTCATGGTCTTCTTCAAAAATATTTCTTTGAGGAAGCAAAGCAATGTCTTTTTCATGAGTTTATGTGTTGCTGACACACTTTTTGCTGTGTTAGTTTTTCCACTAGAAGTGGTTTTTCTGCTTCAACATCCATCTTGGCACCTGGGAGAAGTTGTTTGTAAAGTTTGGCAGTCACTTTACGTCTGGTTTGGCACCGTATCGATTTTTAATCTATCTGCAATGAGTGTCGAAAGATATTTCTCCATCAAGCAGCCACTTCATCAGGAAATTCACTTCACGATGGGGTTCGCATGTTGCTGTGCAGCTGGCTTGTGGATAATAAGTTTGGCGAGCACTGCCTTATTTTACAGCATTAATTTCCAGCCATTTCCTAACAAGTGCATTCAGTTTAACGTTTCTTCAATTGCGTTTTCAGTCTTAATTTTATTCATCAACGTCTTGTTGCCTTTCTTCATCTGCTGCGTGTCTTATATACGAATTCTGTGCATCGCTAAAATCCAGTCTCGAAGAGTACATCAACAAGAAAGGCCTTACAACACGGCAAGTAACGCCGTACGGAACTGGAGAGAAAAACGAAACAGTAAGGCCAAAAAAACAATCACCCTCTTAGTTGGCGCGTTTGCCTTTTTTTGTCTTCCTTTTTCGGCGTCTCATATTGTTGATGCCATAATATCCCGAAGATATCCTTACCAGCAGTACCTCGAAATGTTTGTCAAATGGCTTTCTTATTACAATTCTGCATTCAACTGGGCACTTTATGCGTTTTCGAACCGAGAATTCAAATTTCCAATATTTGATTTGATTCCAGTAAGACTGAGACGACTCACGGACCGTAACCACGGTAACGCAGTACATGTTTTATCTGTCTCGGTTAATTGAACAGAGAATCGATAGTCTCATTTCTATCATACAACTAAATATTCTGGCTGGATAGTTTTATCTTCTTCTCCTATCATCGATCCCAAGCAAGTTCAGCATGACTGAAATAAGGGATTGACTTGATCCACGACCTCGTACTAAATAAATGTATTTATTATACATTTTACTCGCAATCTTGATTCTGATTGGCCGAGAGCCTACAACAAATTAATGATGTCTGCAGAAAAAATTGCAGATATGGGATTTATTATGTCCAGTTCAAAAACCATGTGTTGGACGCGGCAGATAACATAGACCTTGGTCTTAGCTTGATAATTTACGATATCATGCTCAACCTCCTCTAATAATTGCTTAATAGAACTGGCATGTAGTTTTAGATGGACTTTGCCTTAGTTACAAACAAACACGTAAAATGATAAAAGAAAAAGAAACGAAGGGAAATAAGAGAAATAAGGAAATAAAAACAATCTACATAGCTATCCACCGTTTCTTTCCTATGAAGATCGATTCCAGAACTTTTCAAGGAGAATCCAAGAACTAAACTGACAACAAGCAATAATTTATGCACATCTATCGTTTAAAAGCTTTCGCCATATACATTTTCGCCTAAAAGTCCTTAATAATGCGAAATTATTTCAAATTTCAAGGTGATTTTAAAATTAATTTTAAAGTGCAGGACTTTCTAAAGAGTTTAGTGAAGGGCTAGCACGAAAAGCTGTAAGAACATTTTATAGAAAAGACGCCATTCAACAGCATAAAGAAGAAGGAGAAGAAGATGATGATGATGAAGAAGAAGATGATGAAGAAGAAGAAGAAGAAGGAGAAGGAGAAGAACAAGAAGAACAAGAACAAGAAGAAAGAGGAGGAGGAGGAGAAGAAGGAGAAGGAGAAGAAGGAGAAGGAGGAGGAGGAGGAGGAGGAGGAGGAGGGCGGGAAGAAGAAGAAGGAGAAGGAGAAAGAGAAGAACAAGAACAAGAAGAAAAAGGAGGAGGAGGAGGAAGAGGGGAAGAAGAAGAAGGAGGAGAAGAAGGAGAAGGAGGAGGAGGAGGAGAAGGAGAAGGAGAAGGAGAAGGAGAAGAAGGAGAAAGCAAGCTACATCCAGGACCTAAGGAATAATTTTCCTAACTTATTTCATAGATAGCCATCATTTCCGTTTTTGCGTTTTTAAGTTCTTAATTATATCATGTGAAGCCGTCACACATACCAATTGAACAAAACGAGTGATAGGTCTGAGAAAGTCGTAAAAGAGGAAAGCGATTGTTATTTGAATAGCAAAATCTGGAAAATGTCGAAAAAAATTCATATGATTTCATTTTATCAGTTTCATGTTTGCAAGCAAGTAAGTTAAATGGGCATAACTCCAAAGTGCCTGTTGGCAAAGTCAGGTCGCATCTACATGAACAGGTTTTCCTTTTTCTTTAAAAAAATCGCTGCTCCTTGTTCAAAAGCTGAGGTGGCAGCTTTCTTTGAACAATGCTGTGATCGCGATAAGCAAACAAAAACATCCCCGCTCGGTCACAAACAGCGCTGAAAGATACGGCCCGGTGAAGGTGAACAGTAGAATAGAGAAACTGTTCCCAGTATTCGGCTTTTCGTAGTCGTGATTTGAATTGAATTATGGGTCTGTTTTAGGTAGTCTTCTTCGCGGCCGTTATTAGTGTCGGTCAAATTTCCCTCCCCACTAACGGCTGCTCACTCGAACCGAACACTCCCTTCCGATTGTTAAGTGTGAGCCAATCATATGCATCGACCGCTTTGGCGTTAAATCTGGAATTTAAGGTATCAGGGTACCCCTAGCGACCGGTGGGCATTCAATTCTATATAGCGCAAAAGCCTTCAATCAAAACCCCAATAAAGTATACATTTTCTGATAGCTGAGGAAATTTAGAAACTATTCCTTTCTGGGGTTTTTATTTACTTACTTACTTACTTACTTACTTACTTACTTACTTACTTACTTACTTACTTACTTACTTACTTACTTACT
>JAAAQI020152754.1:0-10570 GCA_011800005.2 Stichodactyla mertensii | reverse complement strand
TACTCTTCTACAATGGTAGGTGAAACAACTTTCTTTGTATTTCTCTAGAAGTCGAAAAAATACTCCCTTTGGAATGGAAAATCTTTGTAGGAAAAAGGTTGCTGAAAATGGTTGCCGAAAAAAGTGCAAAAAATATACTCTTCTAAATATCTCACCAAATAGGAGGGGAGGGGTGGTCATCTTTTTAAGTCACTAGAAGTCATAAGAACGAAGAATCGTAGATAAAAAGGCAAGATCTGGATTACACAATAAATCCTCAGACTGCGACTGCGTTAGAATTACTAGTCCCATACTACTAACACAGGATTCCGGAGTCCAAGTCTTGCATATCCGGATTCCAAGAATGGGAAATTCCGTGGATTTTTGTCCTGAATTAATAAATTGAACAAAATTTTCTTGTCGACTGAACACAGAACATTGAATCTTAAACACAATAGTCTAGAGTTGTTTGTTTGTTTGTTTTTCGTTGTATAAGCGGTGTCAATATTAAGCCAATCACAAAAGCCGTAAGATACTAATTCCAGTGACAATGCGTTGTCCAATCAGAAGCGCTGTGATATAAGGCTTCTTGGAATGATGGAATTAATCACATGATACTAACATGTTCTTGATCTAAAATTACATCTGTAAGGTGTTTGATTCAACAAAATGGTACGAAAGTAACCGAATTTTGATAAGTTTTCATCTTTACGTCATAACTTGGCTCCTCAGAGAGGCTTAATCTTTAATTTTTTTTCCCACAGACAACGGAAGGAGAGAAGAAGGAATACTTGTTCAAAGTTCTTGTGATTGGTGACCTTGGAGTAGGAAAGACGAGCATTATCAAGAGATATGTGCATCAATTCTTCTCAGTTCATTACAGAGCGACTGTATCCTTACATCAAACCAACAGCCAGATAAACTTCTTTTCTTTAATGTGCAGTATAGCATGCTGTGAGCTGTGAATATTTAATTGGATCAAATTTTAATTCAATACCAACTAACTTACTGTAATTCCGATACACTTTAGGTCGTCGTTAGTATAACTGGCTGAGAATTTCATAACAAATTTTACAAAATACATTAGTATAAGGAAGCTGTCAAGTTTAAAGTACATATTGACAACCTCTGCTGTAGCTGTCAGACAAATACCCTGCGAGCAGATCGAGAGGTTATTTTCTCTTACCTGTAGGGAAGGCGACGAGAGGTAAGAGAAAATAACCTGCTCGCAGGGTTTCAGACATGGTAAATGTTGTGCAATCGATCATGAAGTGCACTGTTTGGGATCACTAAATAAACAGTCATTCTTAACTATTCTAAGATTGGAGTTGACTTTGCTCTAAAAGTCATTAACTGGGACCAAGATACCCTCATCCGTCTACAACTTTGGGACATTGCAGGTGATATTAAATAAGAATAGACCTCTTTAGCTTGGATGTAATGTTTTCCCATTTCAGACCACGTGTCATCCTTTTGGGAATAAGATTCTTTGTTTGATACATCCATATTGATGTATCTTCTCAAGCATTTCCAAGAAACAAAGAAATAAAACCCAAAGGAATGACACGTGATCTGAAATGGGAAAACACTACGCCCAAGCTAAAGAGGCCTATTAAGCTAAAATGAGCAACAGTTGCATGCCATGCACTGCTTTCTTATGACTTGTAGAACATTACATTTTGGCTGACCATCACATGAAGAGCAATTTGCATGGATGAAAGTGCAGTTGAAGTATAAGAAGCTATTGTACTCATGCCATTTACAGTAAGAAGCCAGTGAATTTTACTGAAGTACTAGACTTCAGGGACTGTGGAACTAGGAGATATTGGGGCGCTATAGCCTCCCCAATAATTAATTTAGTTTTTTGACTACCGATACTCAATGTTACTAATGAGTTTATATCAGGAAACAGTAACCAAAAACCTAATTTCAGGTCTTTCACAAAAGGATCTATGATACAGATTCTTTTTTCTTTTCTTACCATGTTTTATCTCAGTCATTATGCTATTAAGAAAGGTAAAATTTTAGCACTAAACTTGCTCATTAATGGCTGTAATTGTTTTTCTTACACCTATTAAAGAAAAGCTGTAATAAGGCTTCTTGTTACAAGTGTACCTAGCATAGCATCCTTCGGCAATTGGTGGTTTTGATATCAAAATTTCATGTAATGTTTCAAAGCCGACAATGAGGACTAGACGGGGTTCCAGTCCAAGGCGAAGCGGTCATATTAATCACTGTTTATGCATTCCACATGGAAAATAGTGACCAAAAAATAGAGAACTCTTCACATCAGAGCCAAACTTATTCAGTGCACATGGGTGTAGTGCTTAAAGGCTCTGATTGGTATTGGGGTTTCTTGATCAGAAATTCCAATTCCATATCATCTTCAGCAACCCCTGAGTACTATTGGCTGAAGTATTTTTGCTTCAGTCGGTGGATTGAATTAATTCAGTCTAAGCACTGGACCGGGTTTCCAGTAACATCATGTGACCTGAATTACAGCCCTGTGGTTGGCTGGTTACCTCGTGAATAATTAATGAGTATTAGAAGAATACAGAAACATACCCATTTATCCATCACACTTGTCCCTAAATATACTTGTTTTTCCATTTAATTTTTTCCTTAGGACAAGAAAGATTTGGCAATATGACAAGAGTAAGTTTTAAATCAAAAATAAACTCCATGAGTTTATTTATTTATTTTTTATTTATGCCCTTAGTTCAGGCATATTTTCCCTTTGAAATATTATGGGACAATTGATAATTTTTATGCTATGGTAAACTACTTTAAGAAGTAGTATTCAAGGCCAGCAACCTGTGCATCCTAGAATGCAAAACATTATGCTTGCAGCAACAAAACCAGTAATAGTAATCATTATATGGCAAGCTGGTCTGGATGAAAATGGAACAGTTTGATTGGTTGCTGAGAGCTCAGGTTTTTTTCATTCAGACCACTCGGCAGAAGTTAGAGATTGCTTTCAATAATATGCCAAGCCTATATTTTACCATTATTGACCAAGCTTGTTTAGTCTGGACAGAGTCTCTTTCCATTTTCATGTGTATGGACCTTGCCCTATGGGCTCAGTCAGATACAAACAGGAAAAAAGAACTCAACTAATATCCCCCATCTGGATCTCATGCTTGGTCAATACTCCTTATATATTTGGCCTCAAAGAAGAAGTTACTTATCAAGCTATCATCTTGTCTCTACAACTTATTAGGTTTATTATAAAGAAGCAGTCGGAGCATTCATTGTATTTGATGTTACAAGAGCCTCAACTTTTGAAGCTGTACAGAAATGGAAAAATGACCTTGATAGCAAAGTCACTTTACCAACAGGTGAACCAGTGCCTGCTGTTTTATTAGCAAACAAGGTAATGGTCACCTTCCTGTACTCGTTTAGACTTTTTTCCTTGTCTTTGACATTCATAGCTTTTTTTTCCTGATGGAGTGGTGGGTGTTGGGTAAAGGACACATACATGCAGGTCATTTTCAAGAGAGAAGGTAGCTTTACACTTAAGCAATTAATATTCTGTTGCTGAAGGGTAACTGTTAAAGGAAAGTCTTAGATCAAATTGAGATACTTTAACTTTTCAATTAATTTAGTTACTTCATGTTGTTGTTTTCTTTGGCTGTCACTAGTAAATAGGTGCTGAAGGGATTCTGAAGGGATTAAAATGTGAGGAGTGGGAGATGGTATTGACTGATTTGTGTGCACAGAATTTTTTGTAGACAATTTGTAACAAGATATCAATTTTTTATTTGGATAAATCTTTAGTGCGATCAAGCAAAAGAAGGATTAGTTAATAACTCCAGTCAGATGGATGAGTATTGTTCAGATAAAGGATTTATAGGCTGGTTTGAAACCTCTGCAAAAGAAGATATTAATGTGGGTGAAGCTGCATCATTTCTTGTTTCCAAGGTAACACGAACCAAACTCGTCACCACTACAATCATCATCATTATAGCCCTGTCCTTCAATGCCACAATTGCCATCATCATACAACACCACTATCATCAGTATCAGCATCATTTTCAACATCCCCATCAACTTCACCACCACCACTACTGTCATCATCATCATCATCACCATTATAACAAACATCAGTGCACAGTTTAAAAAGAAAATATATTTACAGTCATGGTGACAACAGACTTTACATTATTAGAACAATTCTATTTTGTGCAAGTGAGAAATGCTACAGCATCATAGCCATAGCATACTTTACCATGACAGTGTCATTATATTGTGCTGTGATTAGATGATTCGTATGAAAGCAATGGGAAGCCTTTACAGTTTTACTGCACACCACGTGCCAGGTACTTCCTGTGCATCTGTACCTACATTTCCTACTCATATGAAAACTCCTCTAATTTAGTGATGTAATTGGAAAATTTGGGTTATTCTACAGATTTTAGAAAATGAAAAAGCTCATAATTTTGAAGGAATTCCCAAAGATCCTGAAACCATCACACTTCCTGGCAATAAAGTCGAAACAACAATGAACAAATCACCATCAGGAGCTGGTCAAACACAACCTCCAAAGAATGGCTGCTGTTAAACACAATCAATCAATAGGATTTCAATTTATCTTATCTAAATTTGTCAAGAAATTTCGAGTAGACTACAATTATGACACAAATCAAATTCATTTGCCAAATCAAATTGGCTTGCTAGGAACAATTTTATGGTAGCAATGAGTAGTTCAGTCTAGAAAATAACAATACCCTTCCTAGATAGGCCTTGGAAATGTAAAGTGAAAGAATGATATATTTGGTTTATTAGTCTACTTTATGTAAGATACAGACTGCATGCCACATGCGTGAAACAAATTAAAAAAGTGTTATGTAATTGGCTTTATTTTGTAACAAACAGCAGATATCATTTAGGCAGAATGGTGTAGCAATTTTAGTGTTTCTGTGTGTGGTTCATGCACAAGTGAATTCTTAGTTAAATAGTCAATAACTAAATAGTTAAGTAAATATTTGATAACTAAAAACTGTTACACTCTAAATAGTGGTTTTCGTTAACCCATGAAATACACTTTAGCATGTTACACTTTATTACACTTCGGTTCTTTTGTTTTTTTACTGTGTCTATCTGACTATTACACTCTAATTAGTACACTTTGTTTCATAGGTTAATGAAAACCACTCTAATTGTTTCATGGATATATGGTGTACACTCTAGTAGAGTGACAGCACTTAACCTGTGAAATAGTCATTAGTCTAATAGATTAGTAGACACCAATTCCATTGTTTTCTGTGTTTGTCTATTAGACTTAATTAACTATTGGTTTCTGTTTCACAGGTTAGAGTGATTTTCCTTCGACCATGAAAAAATAGGCAAACTAATAGTTAGTAGTAGACTCTAAACCTATTGTTTTCTTTTGTTCTTTATCAACTAGTACAAACTATAAAGTCATTTTTCTTTCACGGTCGAAGGAAAATCACTCTAAAAATACATTTTTTGTACTATTGTACAGAGGTTCTTTATGCTATCCCAAATGTTCCATACTCATACTATGTAATTTCAAACTTTCTCCTGTTTGTTAGAGTGGTTTTCATTAGTAGACCCTAATATTCTATTTGTTTTCACGGGTTTATGAAAACCACTCTAGTTGTCATGTTTTTAATGAAAATTATGTTGTGAATTACTTTTTCTTGCACTTTATAGACATTATTTTTATATTATATATTCCAAGTAGTTATTGGTGCTCAAAATGAATAGAAAATGTAGAATAAATCTTAAAAATGATGTAAAGTTAAATAAAAGGAGTCACAAAAAAGAACACACTTCAATGAATAGAAAACTCAGTGCCACACTACTTGTGTATTTAAACATAAATTGTAGACTGTTAGAGTGATTTTATTTAACCATTGAAACAAAAACTACTTGTTAATGTTATTGTCAAATAGACAAAAGAAACATTGGAATTAGTGTCTACTAACCTCTATTAGACTACTATTGTTTTTCACTTCTCCCCATCCCAAGATCTAGCTATATCCATGTACCCAAGCAGTGAGTGTTTGAATAGGCCATATTTTCCGAGTTCTCAAAAATGATGCATGAAGGCGAGGCTTCATGCAAAATCACACTTTGTGGCATGAAACGACTGACTTGTTCTGTTGTCACTCTTCTCTCTATGACATGTTCACAGTTCACTCATAAAAATATACTTTTAATCAACAAAATGACAGTCATTTCACTGCACCAAGCATGATTTCACATGAAGCCTCACCTTCGAGAATTTGGAAGTGGCCTATCACATTTGGACAAAAAAGGTGAGGCTTTGGTCATTAAAAATAACTACCCATTGGCAAAATTCCCAGTGTTTATCATGGAAATTGATCACTTGCTATTACTGGTAGACAAGGTACAGATAGGAATCATCCACCATTTTTTATCTTGGACTATTCCAGATAAAAAGTTATCAGAGTAGAAACAAAAAGGCAGAAAAAGAGTCAGGAAATCACTTGCATTAAACCATTTTTTCAATTCACTGAATGAACAGCTGGTATGGATAGCAGATAACCAAAAAATAACTGAAAATACAATTATACAGTTATGTGAAACCAACTTGTTTAATGGCACACAATCAAGAAAACAAAAGCAAATAATTTGTTAAGACACCAAAACTATGTGGACATAATTTACAAATGTTTGAGGAAAGAGTAAAACAGATTTAAATTTCAGGATTTCCATTTCATTCTAGATAAATAGTGAGACTAAGATATCACTGTTTGTCCCACAGCTCTCGTTCCTTACGCTCGGCTCTGACTTGCTGAATTATTGGCTCAAGAAATGGAACATCCTGCAACATAATAATGGTTGATGGTGAATCAGTGAGTCTGTCAAAGGTTTTATCAGTATGTTGGAACACACATGCTATTCTCATGATACGGCAATACCCAGATATGGCAATGATGTCAGTATCACTACAGTCAACAGAGGAGGTGTCATTCCCCTATGTTGACTATGGAAAAAATGAATGCTGCAATTGCTTGGTTTCAATCAGATTAATAAATCTCAATATCAACCTGGAATCTCTTCAATGAGATCTACCTTACTGAAACCTACATAATATGTACTTATTGATGGAGTGAGAGGGCTAGAGAGGCAAAAATATTTGGCTCAAAGTTATGGCAAGGTGGATGAAGCTGAGCAAGGTGCATGTAGAATGACCAAGAAACAAATACTTTCCTGGCCCACCTGACTTAACTCAGTCATTTTTTTGTCATGTGACCCTCTTCTAGCCTTTCATGTCTAATTTTAGATGTACAAAAACAACTTGACTCAGATCAAGGGGGTTGGGATCTACACACAGGTTTTTCAAGACCATCTCAAAAAATCTGAATGCTCCTAATTGTGATTTCTGTCTGGCCTGTACCGTTCATGTCATAACTGTCTAATACCAACCTCACTAGGTTTTGTCCATAATTCCTCTGGCAATATCTTCTGTTTCATAGTGATATCAATAGCCCTTTTGATACGGAAGTTCCTCATATTTAATGAGTCTTCTGATATTCTTTTCAAGGCTTCAGCAACATCAGGATCATCTTCTACAAGTAGGTCTTCTCTGTGAAGACCTGAAACATTTCATGCATATGTAACTTATCCAGCTGTATAAACATAAAAATTCATATCACACTTTGTACAGTAACTAATTTCGAATGCTTCGCCTAGTGAGTCCACAACAATTTTAAAGATTTGACGAGGCCAACCGAAGTAGGGACACATTGTGTTTAATTGTGTCACTAGACCCCACCATGATTAGTTTGTCAAGTGTTTTACTAAAGAAACGCATAAGACGCGAGCTGATTTTTTCTCCAATGAGAATAAACTTAGAAATACGCAATGGTAAGACCATTTACTTACAGCAAAGGTATAGTACCTCGGTATAAACAGATTTCATTACTCAACCTTATGTAATATCAAGGACTTATCAACTTTATGCGACATTTTATAGAGCTTTTCCGTCACAATTTTCCTACATAGTCTATTACAACAGAATACGCAATAACTCACCTATTTGTCTGTATCCACAAGCATAGACATACCACTCTCTAAAAGCCGTAAAAACCCGTTGTCCTAAGGACAAAGTACTCGCACCACGACTACCTAAAGACGCCATCTTGTTGAGAGAGGACTAAATAGACCATAATAGTCAATTTCGTGACCAGCTCGCATATGTTTCGGAAATTATTCGGATTTCCTTCGGATCAATGGTATTGCAAATATTTTCTAGTCGATAACTGCTCGTTTACGTCGATACTGTTTCGATTGGATTCAGCCAATGAGAAAATGCCCTGAAGGATCCTTAGAACACAAGGTGAGCTTCTAAATCAAAACATGGCGCGAAGTATCCAAGATTAAAAGGAGTCCCTTTTTTTCTTTCTTTCTGGGTTCGTTTTTCCGAGAATTTTCCTAGTAACGAGCTGCAGCAAGCTCAGGGAAGGTTTCTCGCTTCATGAGTTCCTCCAAAGGAGCCTTTCGAACTGGCTCTTTTGCAGAAAAAAGTGCGAAAAGGTCGCGAGCTTTTTGGGATTACCACAGCCTTGCTCGCGACGGAATAAACTTACTTCTTAACAATGGCTTTGAAGAATCACAAAGACTTTTCAAGAACCACAGGTAAGTCAAGCAGTGATCTTTATCACTACCAGGATACTTAGCTGAATTATTGTGTTTCATTTTACTTTTTTCTGGTACCGGTTATGCGTAAGGTTTACTGGTGGTGAACCCCATTAAGCTTAAGTGACACGTACAAAACAGCAAAATATTTTTGTACTTTTTGCCGTCTTAATTTCCTAGATCCCTTTACGTGTTCTATCTTACGTGTTTTAATATGTCTGGCTCATTTAGTTTCGATAAACGCTTAGGTTGAACCCAAATTAACGGAATTTATTCCAAGATAATTTTTCTCTCACCAATTTAACGAGACACACTCGCTCATAAAGTTCTTTCTTTTAGCTTCTTTAAGTTTTGCTTTGATATCCAGATTTACTGTTTTCCTTATCTTTTATTCCTTAAGTTAAGTTGTGATGGTGTTTTAGGAAAGATAATAGTGTTTTGCTTCTATATTTACAACTCGCGAGCCAAATCCTCATGAAATATTCATAAAGTCACGGGCGATGTCTTGACAAGAAAAGTTAAGAAAAAACCAGAAAAACATCTGTCCGTAAAATAAACTTGTAGCCATTAGATCTTTCCGAAATTTTCTGTTTTCGAGTGGCCTGGACTATATTTGTATTCTTACCGCCTTGGGTTTCCTACTCAATTTGTTTACATTAACAAAGTTGGTAATTTCTTCTGATATAACAAAGCTCAGGTGTTTCTTTGCATTGGGGAATTTCTCCTGAAAATTAGATTTTCCCTTTTCAGTGCCTTTAAAATCATGAAATGGATAAAAATTCTCTGAACAGATTGGATAAGAGATTTCTGGAAGAACAAGATTCAGGTGTTTTTGAATATTAAGAGAAGAGAGGAAGAAGTCAGAGACCACAAGTATTGCTTGTTTAGAAGCAAAATTTAATCACTTAATCTCTAGACTTAAGTGCAAGTGTCTGGAAGGAGGCATTGTCCTGTTAGTTAAAATCAATTTTGAATTCAGAACAGTCTAGATAAATTTGAATATCTGGATGAAGTTCTTATTGAATGTATCATTTTTGCTGCACTTTGTATTATTCTATTTAAGTATGAAGTGCAGTTCATACTTAAAAACTTTGTAACATTAAACATCAGAATATCTTGTCTCAATTAATGCAGCTATGTTATAAAGTATATGTAATAGTTTTATGGTCTGTTATCACGCAAGTGGAAAAAGCCATTAGTCTTTTAGTTAACCTATTCATTAACTAATTCATGTGCGTAAAAGGTACATCAGCCTGTAATTCATTATATTTCTGCAATGGGCTTGAATAAACCTGTAATGAAAGCTATTATTTATAAATTGTAATAATTAATTTTACTCTGCTCATCCTTCCACAATTTAAATCCAAAATATCAATAATCATATAGCTTCTACTGAGATGACAACTCTGGCTATTTAATTACAGAATTAAAGTAGTGTAGTGCTGCCCACCACGGTTCCAATTTTGTGTTTCCCAAAGAAAATGGAATTGTTAGGTAGTATGCATGTTTCCGCTGCACGTGGTTATTCCCACGTGCCTAATTCCTAATTCCTAATTCAAAAAATTGTAAGGTGAACCAGAAAAGAAAAGAAGATAGAATTCTGAACGAACCGAACTGACCCGACCCAAAATAAAATCTAGGAATATACATTACGACTCGACTCTTATCCAACATGGTCCTTCGAGCCGGATAGCTGAATAGCTAGTGGACACGAGTGACTTGGAAAATACGCCGAACGTTGTGAAAGTGAATTTTTGGAGCTTCGAATGAAATTATTGTATTTAGTGCTGTTGATACTTGGAACGACAAGCATGGAACGGTTGCTGAAGAAAAGAGATGGAGTAAAATATCAAGTCGACGTAATTTACGACTATTTGAGCAGCATTTACACTGAGGAGCCAGAGCAAACAGTGAAAACTACCGCCAAGACCCTCGAAAGCAAGAGAAAAGCCTTGAATGT
>JAAAQI020152743.1:0-10570 GCA_011800005.2 Stichodactyla mertensii | reverse complement strand
CTATTTAAGCACAAAATAGTGTCTATTAGCTAAGAACTATTTAGTTTTTATTTCACGGGTTTAGTAGCATCGCTCTAATAACCAATTTATTACATTTCGTGAAAAATCCTCTGTATGTTCTATCGGTTGTAACGCAATGGCAATCACGCCTGTAACGCAGCAGTAGTTCAAATCACAACAACAAAATAATATTCTTAAGCGGGCTGATTCTTCTGATAAATACAACATGGTATTCCAAATATTATTTAAAAATTCAAAGCCAGCACAGAACAAAACAGTTGTCAAATATGTTCTTTTCACGTGTATGACGTTTTGTGATTTTCATAACTTCTTAAAACAAAAATTCTTAACTTAATTTTGTAATTATTTCCGAGACCGAAGCTGCTTAATTATAATTTAGTGGTTTGTAAAGCTCTGTGATTCACAATCGCTGAGGAAATTAAGAAAATTACAACAGAACTGAACAAGTGTAAACTCAGTGTTCAAAGTGCTCAGATATTGGACTTAGATATATTGGATGCAAATTGATCATAGCATGTAAACTTATAATGTCGAGTACTGTTCTGTTATGGCGTGTTTCAGGCGTAACAACTACTGATCTATTTCTAATATACTTACAAGGACAACATATCTTAGAACATCATTGGAAACCCTCGCCATATTGGATACCACGTTACTAAAAAACTTAAACTCGAGGACTTAGTAATAGTATCTGCAGCGAGAAGAATGGGATAACAGTCGGTCAGAGCCGGAACTTAAGTCGTACAAGGAAACATCATTTGATTGATGTATTGACAGAGTTCAGTGTATTAACAGTTGGACAGCATTCCGATGCTGCGAAGAAAACAATATAACCTCAAACAACTGAAACAATGGTATTACAAAACGTAGAATCAATATTTGAACAATGTCTGCTAGTTGAACAATTTCAGAGTAAGCCATGTTAAGGAAAGCAAGAAAACCAGGAATCAATTGATTAATTAAAAGCTGTTATTACGGTTATATGCAAATGAGAAAATCTTTTATTGTAAAGATCATCCAAGCGAGGCTATCGGGTCGATACAATGCATAACGGTTCATTAGCATCTTATTTGCATGCAACCGTAATAACAGCTATTGATAAATAAATCATAGTTTAAATATCCATCATAAATTAAATATCAACGTTCATAACATGAACAAAAACGAAAAATTTCATTTTCAAATGATAAATCCGAGGAAGTCAATTCAAAAGATCGTTGCAAAATTCGTTTACATGAATGCTTTTAAAAACGAATGTCCATCAGAGTGGAAGGGGATTGCTGATATCTACGATGGCTCGGTCAGGTTACCACTTTTACGTATCGTGGTATCGTCGTTATTTACCACGTTATCACGTTATTATATCGCGTGGAATTTTTTAATTTTTTAGTTTTTTTAAATGTTCAAAATGTTCAATTTTTTAACGGCAATACTAGTGAGCAGCACAGGAGAGACGATTAAAGTTGCAAAAAATGTTTTGATTCCGACGCGTTTCGTCAACTTGTTTCATAGCATATATAAAAACATGCAAATTATTATTATTTTTTAAATATATTTTTTTAAACAAATTTTTAAAATAATTACTTTAAAACAATTTTTTGAAATGAAGACTAGTGAGCAGCACGGAAACGAAAACGATTAGTGCTAGGTCCACGGCGTGACAGGTGACAGGTTTAGCTTTGTAATTTCCTTTACATAGCCTATTTATACACAAACTTAGCTACTAGTATTGTAAACTCCCTGATGAAGACTGCGGTAGTCAGTCGAAACGCGTAGAAAATCTTAAGTTTTTGTTTCCGTGCGGCTCACTAGTTTTCATTTAAAAAAAGTGTTTAAAAAATAACAATTTGCGTGTCTTTATATATGCCACGTAACAAGTTGTAAATATTATTCCCTGATGAAGTCTCCATAAGAGACAAAACACGTCGGAATTAAAACATTTTTTACAACTTTCATCGTCTCTCCTGTGGTGCTCATTAGTCGCCTTTAAACAATTGAAAAATTGAAAACTTAAAAAAAAAAAAAATAAAAAAAATAAATTAAAAATTAAAAATTAAAAAATATCGAAAAATTTAGAAATTCATCCACGATGTAGTAACGTGGTAAATAACGACGATACCACGATAAAGTTTTATATCGTGGTAACGTAGTAAAGTGGTAACCTGACCGGGCCACCGTACTTGAAGGTCACAGTCTTATTATTACGGGCCAAGCCGGCACAGAAAAATCATTTCTTGTTAATTCCATTGTAAGAGGGCTGAAGGAACAAGGCAAAAACGTTGCAGTTATTTGTTCCAGTGCCCATACTAGAAGATGACAACTACAATCGTCTCTTCGGAGGTAAGCAATTGAGTGATTCTCGCCGGAGACTTTCTTCAACTCAAGCCGGTTCCCAATGCTTTTGAAGACAGCGCTCTATCAGCGATTTAGTCCACTTTTAGTTTTTGAATAAGCATGCTTCGTAAAAACAACATTTGTGATTGGCATAACTTCTCCTTTTCGTTGACGAGGAACATTCCATTACAAGGCTTAGAGGTGCATGATAAATCAGATGATTATCAGTTTGGATTTTGCTGTACACTGTTTACAATATTCCTCAGGTGAAAATATTATGGCAGTTACATGATTACACCGGTCATCACGCCAGCTGGACATCCACAATGACTCTTAATATATTTCCGATGGAAGTCAAGACAATGTGGCAGATGTACACCTATTTCAAAAAACGTTGTCGGTCGGCGATCTGAAATCTGAATCTGAAACCGAGAGGAATTGAGGGCACGAGCTGTGAATTTGTATCTAAAATAAGTTTTAGTGTTAAATTAAGTTTTATCTTTTAGTAGTTTGCAATCAGTAAATAGCTAAATACGACAGCAGCTTTGAGCGATGACTTGCGCTGGCGAATTGTCTGACTCAGATTTCAGATAGCTGACCGACAACGTTTTTTGAAATAGGTGTATACAGGTTTCTTCTATGGAAAGTAGAAGTTGGCTCTTTAGCGGAGCTCCCGCGCGGGCCGAAGGCTCGCTCGAGCGGAGCACCATACTTTAGAAAAAATGGTAACCCATCGAGTTGTTTTTTCATGGCTTGAGTATACGTCACTTCCGTACGTCCGTACGTCCGTGTCCATCGCTATGCTGATTGGCTGATTGCTCTTTGGCGGGAATTTGAGGCCTGCCGACATACGGGAATTCAGTTTTTGTTTTTGAAAACTTTTACCGTAAAATATTTATTGTTTAGTACGAGTAGAAAACATTATCCAAGAAAGAATCCACTGTAAGAACAAATGAGCCACAAACCACTGTTTTCAAGGAAAGATTGTAAGTTTTGCTTGTGATTTACAGCTTTTTCAACCAGTACACTATTTGAGGGCCGTTGATTTGTCGAATCAAAAAGGCTGTCTTTGAATACTTTTGATGATGATTTCCGTAGGTAGAAATCTTAAGCTGAACTAAAATAAGAAAAGAATGCCCATTAACGTAGAGTATTCGCCATTGATTAACCAGTGAGTTCCTTTTCTACTGTGGGTTGAAAAAACGAGATTTCAGTAAGCTCTTGAAATATATACTGGTTTCGATCGGCGCGAGTAAAAGAAATGTTCTAAAGAAAAATGCAAATGACGATTGTGAGAATAAAACGCATTTTTTATATCTTTTCAGCCTCTTGTGTTTATATCTAAAACTAATTGCTGAAGCTTTAAACTTGTTTTGAAAAACTTTTAAATTAAAAACTAGGAAAGCGGAGGAATCTTTAAGGCTTACTCATGTGGAAAGCGAGCGCAACCTCTTCAAATCACCGAGTATTAAATATTTGTCCTTTGAAAACAGAACTAAAGAGCTCTATAACTTATATACAGCACAGCTAAAGGTTTTTAGGCAAATAATTTTTGCTGTTGTTTTGTTTTGTTTTGTTTTGTTTTTTTAAAATCTTTTTCCGTGAGATGAAAAACCTAGCAAAACGAAGAAATCTTGAGATGTCGGCAGTTTTGAAAGGGAGTCTTACTTAAAATCATGGCTAAGAAACTGTTGTTCAAAACAGAACAAATCTTGAAAAAGTTTAACAAAAGGAAGCATTGCGTCATTTAAAATTCCCAAACCAGTATTGCCCTTTCCTGTACCCAGAACTCTTTATGAAAAGCAAAACTTATTGTTTAGATGCTACGGTAAGTACCAAAGCGGATGGAGATTTGCGAGCGGCTTTGCCGTCAAGTTGAAAATTTATACTGAAAGTAAAACTAATATTCAAGTCATTTACTAGAATAGAAAATTCTCTGTCCTCACTTGTTGGTCTCACTTATTGTATTCTTCATCAAATTATGAACAGATTGACTTAATTTTACAGCGCGACGCGCAAAAGTATGACCACTTTTAATGTTTCGCATACTTTTATGCACGGGATCATGCTGACAAACGAACTATTACTCACCATATTTGGTAAAACCAAACAGCTTTTTGTCTAAATGTGTCACTTCAACGTACAAAATCCCGTGCACAAAAGTATACGAAACATTAAAGGCCCTTGCAAATGCACGCAACATTGTTGGCCAACAACATCCAACATTGTTGGACCCAACATGTTGGGAGCATTTGAACACCATGTTGCGTGTTGTTGCGTGTTGTTGGGACTTGTTGGATGTCGTTGGGTGAAGTTTGAAAGGCGTGAAACTTCAGAGCCAACAAGTCCCAACATTTCTTTTGTTTCGTGGTCATCGAAGCATAGCCCAACAATGTTGCGTGCATTTGGACAGGATGCTGGGCGTTATGTCCAACAATGTTGGACTCACACATGTAAATTACGCATCGTATCCATGGAAATTTCACACATATTTCACGCGCTATAAATAGTTTTGTAGTTTTCTTGTAAAGTTAACTTAATTTTCAAAGAATGTCCGCGTCGTTTTTCGCTCGCTTGACTGAACTATTTTCGCTTGTTTTCATGGAGGTTTTTAGTCAGGAATCCACATATTTTGACATCTTGACCAAAGCTTAGAAATATTCCTAGCTTCTCACTTTATTTTATATGTAAAGTAATAAGAATTAGGCAGGTATAACTAAATAAAAAAGTGTTTTTTCATCAAAAGCGAACACCACGAAGTTCAAACCAAATAACGGTCATCATTCAAATCCAGCGTTCCCTTGACAACCGACAGAAGCAGTGCAATGGCTTCCTAGAGCCTCACGTAAAAACATCCAAAATCTGTTTTAAAAATCGTTTTTATCTTATTATAAATGCTATGGGATTCAAAAACATTCATTTCCTGACTCGGGAATTCCACATTAAATTTCACTCGAAAAAAACGAAGCGACTCGAATTCAACGTGAAATTCCCCCGTTACTCAATGAATTTTCATTTTTAGCAGCTCATTATGAAATATCTCTTTAACAATCGGAAAAAATATCTATAAAAATTATCCATGCATTGCATCAATTCAGTCAAGATAAAAAACAAACTGGGAGCTCCGCTATTAGGTAATACCTAATATATATATTGGGTAATGTTTGCCTGTCTTAAGCTTAGATAAGTGACTTACAATTTAAACAGTACATGGCCAGAATTGTAAAAGTTGTAGTCCTTACGTTTGGCAGTAGACAGCTGCTTCTTGAATTCTTGCACAGTAAATTGAAAACAATTTTTGTTAAACTCAATTTGTTCACTTCACGTGTGCGGAGTGCTATCGTTTCTGAGACCTGACAAAAAAGAAAGAAGAAGAAGAAGAAAGAAAGAAAGACAGAAAGACAGAAACTGGAAAGAGAGAGAGAGAGAGAGAAAGAAAGAAAAAGAGAAAGAAAGAAAGATAGATAGATAGAAAGAAAGAAAAAAAGAAAGAAAGAAAGAAAGAAAGAGAGAGAGAGAGAGAGAGAGAAAGAAAGAAAGAACGAAAAAGAGAAAGAAAGAAAGAAAGAATATACACCAAATTGAAAAAACGTTGTCGGGTTCAAAAAGGTTGAATCATCAAAGGTAAGACCGAAAGGGGTAATGGGTAAGCACTCAATAAGGCCCATATTTACTCTTATATGCATAGGATATTGTTGCAACTTTCGAGCATTGCTTTGAATTCTCGAAGAAAGCAATTTTCAAGAATTATAGCAATACACAATGCATATTATGGGCCTTACGAACTATTTACCCAGAATACTCCTCGGTCTTACCTTCGATGATTTAAACTTTTGAATCCGACAACGTTTTTTCAATTTGGTGTATATATAAAAAAGGGAATTAAAAAAGAAAAATGAAGAAATGAAAAGATGATTCTTTTCGGGATCCGGGGTCTTTGTCGAAGCATCAGGGGAGAGGGTAGCCGGCCCCCAGATCACCGTTCACGCGTTGATTTGAAAGCGAAAGTAATACTAGTTTATCTGGTGCATTGTTTTTGCCGGTATGTTTTGTGCTTTCAAGCAGTGAGTCAAGCCCGATTGGGCTGGGTTAGTACACGGATGGGTGACCACTGATGACTACTTGGTGAATTAATTCAGAACTTTCTCTCTCTCTCTTTTGTTTTGTTTTGTTTTGTTTGTTTGTTTGTTTGTTTTCGGCTTTATCTTTCTTTCTTCGAGGGTCCTTTTTTTCCTATGCCGGGAATTTTTAGCTTGCCCCTGCGAGCTGAATCAAACGGTTTCCAGTTTTTGCTCCTCTTCACATTAGCCATCTCCTCAACTGAACCACACTACACTGTTCTATTGATTCTCTAGGAATCTTTGCACCTGGAAGTTTCTTCTTTCTTTAGAATATTGCTTTCTTTGGACACGATTAAACATTCTGAATTTGGTGCAGACGCCATTTTTTTCGTGTTCTTCCAAACATCCATAAATGCTTTGCGAACTCGATTTGAACCCAAATAAAGAGATTTGAATTATTATTATTTATTGTATATTGGCATCATGTTTTCATGCACGATTGTCCGGTTTTGACCCAGTCTTTCCACAACATGAAGCTTGGCAATGTAGAGCATGCAGTTTTGTCATTCTCACATAAGAAATAGATTTTCTACAGCTGGGATACTTGGGGGTACTATAAGTGACAAATCCGCGTTTGTTGAATCAGCAATTCTCAAAGCAGTTCAAATTGAAGGAAAAACAATGTAATATTCTCAGAAAAATCCAATTCTATTGTTTTGATATTGGCTCCAAAATTGAACTGCTTTAATGGGAATTGCACTGCAAGGGGTCTGTAAACCTTTTCACCTTTGGGCGTAATGTTTTCCCATTTATTATCACGTGTCACTCCCTTGGGTATTGACTCTTAGTAACGCTTGAGAAGATACATTAATATGTATGAACCTCAAACAAAGAATTTATTCCCAAGAGGTTTGAAATGCAGGGAAAACAGTTCCTTCGTAACAGGAAAGGTCTATCGAGAGCGTATTTAATTAACAAACCTGTTCGTTATAGTACGATGTACGGACGGGAAACGAATGAGTACCGCATCACGTGACCACCTTGTTAATTTCATTCACAGCCTTTTCTTCTCGTCTTCTGATTCATGGTTCAAATAATGCTCCAAAGAAAAGAAATTTTCCTTTTAATTTGCAAGTGAATCGAGGCAAAGCCATAACCTTAATTACTCTGTGTGATGAGTTGAATCAGCTGGAGTTCCATATGTGGCTGGAGTTCCATATGTGGCTCGGCTCATGTCAAAACGACATTGACACAATGAATCGATAACATAAGCTTAGATTACGAGCCCATAGTCAGGAGGGGGGTTAACGGGGTGGTCCGCACGCCCTCCCACATACACACATACAAATCACATCACCCAAAGGTTCACATTTTGAGATTCTCAAGGTCTAAAAAAAAAAACTGGTTACGGTCTTAAGATTATTCAAGAGAAATGCACGGAAATTTGTAATAAACTCTTTGCAATAATGATAATAATAATAATAAATAAAAATAAAGATTAAAAAGGACCACACAAGAACAGGTGGTCGTATCACACGTATGTTTGAAACATGAACCAATAGCACAACCAATAGGAAATCAATTTTGAATTTGGTTCCAAAGTGATATCCATGGGCAAGCTTTGATTAAAATATTAATTAACTTGATCAGGTTGGGTAACTTTGAACCAAGAAATGTTAGTGTATTTTTATAACAAAACTTAGAGAAAATCTAGTACTACAATTTCCACATGAATTCGCGTGTCTACTTTTCATTTATCTGAGACTAGTCGGCTAAATATCGTGACATTGAATGAGTAGAACTAAAATTTCCTTCTAACGCTTTGACAGCTTCGTGTATTAGTTTTCATTAGACTCTGGCTTTAGCGTCATTAGAATTAATGTTATGCCAGCAAACTGTGAGCCAAAATCGATGACACAGTATTAGGACAGCCGCTCTTAATTTAAACTAACCATAAAAAGATGCTTGTGAAAAAGATCTAGAAGTGACAGGTTGGTGAAGAAGCTGAACTGAAAGGAAGATTTTCATGAAGTTTTGTTGAATATTAATTTCTCCTTTTAAAGCGTTATGGATAACTTGAAAAAGGACAACACAAGTCTGCAACATTACACAGAAAATACGACAAGACTTTCTAACTCTGAATCCAATGCTATTTCTGGTTACCATGTTTTCATTGGGGTGTTGTTCGGGGTGATATTCCTTGGTGGAATCGTTGGCAACTCCTTGGTCCTCGTTGTCGTCAAGAAAAATCGAGCTATGCAAACGACTGCCAATTTTCTTCTAGCAAACCTAGCATCGGCAGATCTCGCGTCGCTGTTAGGGTTGCTTCCAAGGGTACTTCAGTCGTATTTCAAGGATCAACCGGGCGGCCAAGTTAGTCAATATATTTGTATGTTTTTAACTGCAGGGAATGTTAGTGCTCTTGCTCTGACTGTGTCGATTATCACGCTTGCTGTTTTGGCATTTGAAAGGTACATGGCTTTGTTGAAACCAATGAGAGAGAGATGGCGCTTAAACGAAGAAAACGTAAAGTATACCATAGTGAGCACATGGACAATCTCCATAGCATTCCTTGTCCCTTACTTTCTTCGAACCACATACGACGAAAAGAAGAAAGGCTGCACTCAAGGTTGGGCCAGCCATACTGAACAATTGATTTATCTAACGTGTATTTTCATTTTTCTCTTTGTAATTCCATATCTGGTGATAATGTTTTGTTATTTCTCGATTATCAAAGGCATATATTTCAGTAATCAAATCTGTCCAATGGACACAGGGAATAGCGAAGCGGACGCGCGTTCAAAGAAACGTGTAGTTGAGGTGCTGTTGATTGTGACTCTGTCTTTTACCGTCTGTGTTGGTAGCTTTGCTTTGGTCAACTTGCTGAAAGAAACAGGCATTGTACACGATAACAGCCTTGTTTTTCATCTTGCTGGAGCTCTTTTATTTGCTAACTCTGGTGTTAATCCAGTCATTTATGCTTTTCGCAGCACGAACTATAAAGAAGCCTTTAAAGAAATCTTAAAAGGCTTGACTGCTCGGTCATAGAGAAAGAGAGTGTGAATGCTAGAGAACGAAGAGTGTGAGAAAAACGCTGACTTTCGAAAGATATTAGAACTTAAGCCGCATCACACGAGCAAGTTTCCCTTGACGAGTATCCTTCATAATTTTCATTGCTCGTGTAGATGATCAGCAAGTTTTCGTTGACAATTTTCTATTGACAAGGTTTTCTTGCTCGTGTAGATGATGAACATGTTTTCCTTGACAAGTTTCGATCAGTGAAGTAAAAGGCTGAGAACTAATCTTATTAATATTCTTTGCCACATTTTCCTTGTTGTCCATCTAAACGAGCAAATTTTACCCTTGACGATTTTTCCGTGTCAAGGAAAAGCTAGCATGCCAGGTTTTCCTTGTCAAGGAAAAACTGTTTATTTACGTTAGCTGACGCGTTGACGTCTGTATTTGTTGATTTCAACTTAAGTTTTCTTGGCCGATATAACACCTGACATAATGAACCTTTGTAAGGTTTCTAAAATAAATATGCTCTTTCTAGTGCTCGTATAGGTTTTTCTTCACTCAATATAATTTTAACTCATTCGAATTTTCGGCTGCCATTTTGGAGAAGGATCTATTATTGACCACTATTCAAGAACGAATGAAGCTTAGAAAGGTTTTGCAGTATATAGAATGCTAATTTACTGAATTTTGTATAATTTTGAAGTTACTAAAGGTAATTTATATTAATTCTTTTCGAAGTGAATTTGAAAACTGGTGTGACACTGCTCCCTTAATTATTCCTATATTGTACCTTAATCATTCCTCACCATGACAACGGGGTTATAAACTATCAAATCACTTACTGACTGATGGCTTTTTGCTAGCGAGGGTTTCAATTGACTACTATCTTAGTATCTTAGTATCTTTGTACTTGTCTTAGAAGTTAATTCCGTTTTGTAACAAGCCTGGCCAAATAGACCTTTTTACCAGTACGGCGGCCATATTGAATTAGTAAGAAATTATGGGATGCCCAGGGGGCAAACGTAGAAACATTTATAAAGAAAAGTGTGGCGCGATTATTTTTTCCAATAATTTTTGGCTTTGGTGTTTCAAATATCGCTCAAACTACCAGCAAATTCAATTGGTTTTTAGATGTG
>JAAAQI020152732.1:0-10571 GCA_011800005.2 Stichodactyla mertensii | reverse complement strand
AAAAACGTAAAAAATATCGTACTTCCCATTGGAATATCAAGACAAAATTTT
Source organism: Stichodactyla mertensii (assembly GCA_011800005.2). Classification (NCBI taxonomy): domain Eukaryota; kingdom Metazoa; phylum Cnidaria; class Anthozoa; order Actiniaria; family Stichodactylidae; genus Stichodactyla; species Stichodactyla mertensii. The sequence continues at coordinate 10,520 of JAAAQI020152732.1, read as the reverse complement.
AACCAGTGACTATTAGACCCTTAAAGATAATTACAGCGAAGTTTCAGCTGAATTAAATTTCGCACGATTTTGCGTCCAAGTGCCCCTTTAAATTACTTTATGATATAGTATGGGGCGTCATGGTATATACTGGGGTTGTCATGGTATACATACTGGGGTTGTCATGGTGGGGCGTCACGGCTAGGGGGTGTCATGAGTGGTCACCCACCAGGGTTCAAAATAATTTTTCAGAAAATGATGAATTTTACAAGCTTTGGGGGTTTGGCATAATTTTTTTACCGGCAACTGGCTTTCAATTTCTTAAATGAATATTTAGGACATGATTTGTTTTTGATATTATTAATGCCTGGTTAATATAGTTTTATTTTAGAGTTTAATTAGATCTTTGATCCCAGGAGCTTCTCTTGTATCAAACATGTGTTAGTGCATGGAAATGATGCAATCTTGAACATGTATTCCTTTTGGTCAGCATGCTAGTTGATTGATTGAACGATTGAACTGCTAGCAAACATGATTGTTTTGAGCCTTTCAGTCTACAGAATACACTGCTTTGTGAGGGTACAACATAGATTGATTAATATTATTAATTTTTTTTGATTGAAATCACTTTATTTCTTAATACAATTTTTGCACTTTTGGCTACAAAATCGCTGACAAAGGTGCTGAAATTGCCAGCTAAAGCCGGTAGCCGGCTGCTTTTTTTGAACCCTGAACAGCATACCCCCAGTCATACAGACGTCTGTGAATTTGTCAGTTTTCAACTTACGTTGTCTCGGCCAATATGACACCTGGCATACATGTAATGAACCTTTGGTGGGTTACTAAAGTAAAGGTGCTTTTTCTAGTGCTGGTATACATTTTTAATGTATACCTATTTGAATTTGCAGCTGCTGTTTTGGAAAAGGATCTATTGGATCAATCACAAAGTATTTAAGAACACACTATCCAATCACAGTGCTTGAAATTGGAAACCATTTCAGAGTCCTCACACACATCTACAGGGTACAGTATTTTTTAATTATCAAAAAATATTTCTCTAAAATGCCAATAACGGTACTGATCAACAGTAGATGCTATAAGTCCAGCTTTAAAGCCCTACAATTTACATTTTTTTAAAATGACTACTACAGAATATATACTGGGTTCATAATTTTGATATTTGTTTGAGATTTTTGGAGGACCACAGGTTTGTCACAATGAAATTTTTTGTGCTATCCTCATTAAATAAAGTTGCTTTTACTAATTATTTTAGTAAAACTACATGCAGTGTAACCACAAAAACTTTTATCCATTAGATGCTATGTTTGTCGTGTCTAAGAAAAACATTGACTATAATATGGACAGCTATAAGTAAGACTTTCAGATGGGATGTCTTTTAATGAGCAATGTGAGCAGGATTTTCTCCTATCAACATAATATGTAAATTTATTGACCACATTTGTCATTAAAATACCAGCTGCCTAGTGCAGAAATTTACCACAAGTAATAAAATCTCTCACAATTATCGTATGTGGTGAAAACAAATAGCTAGAACACTACCACACAAGCAATAAAATTTCTCACAATTATTATACGTGGTGAAAACAAATAGCTAGAACATTACCACAAGCAATACAATTTCTCCCAGTTATCATACGTGGTGAAAACAAATATTTAGCTCACACAAAGCCTTGATTGTTATCATAACATAAGTCATTGTTTTTTATTTCATTATCACAGTGGTTTCAGTGTGGTGACTAAAATTGCTTGATTTTTATCTTAAACATTTTTATTTTTATTGAATGAGAGCATACAAATAATACAACTTTATTTTTCATTAAAAGTTTTTCCTTTTTTTGACTATTGGTTTAATTACTTCACACCTGATGCCTATAAAAGTCAAGTAAATATCATCAGTTGAAAATTAATCTATAACTGAGAAAACAGAATCTACACTATGCATTTGTAATTTGATTCAAAATTGTTCAAAAGAATTTCTCTTTTTTATTGCATAATGCATCTCTACCTAATTGAAGTAGCATGGCAAAGACTCCCTTTGGGAATGTTGAAGTGCTCAAGGATTAAACAACTAAAACATGTTTTTATTGTATACTCCCTACCTGAAACTAGCTTTTGAATTCAACATTATGCAAATCCCATAAAATGTATAAATCACAAAACCACAAAAACTCTTCCTCGAAATATATATTTGCATGTCAACTGGATATAATAAAACTGGTGGATAAATGAAAAAAGAAAGAAAGAAAAGAAAAGAAAAGAAAGAAAACTGGCAAGAATAAACTTGGACATGAATAATCAAAATATATCCCTGTTGTAAGAGACAGTCTTTTTATATCCAAAAGAATCAAATTTTGATTCTTTTGGATTAAGCTATTTGCTGCTCTTACTGAGCTACTTCATCACTGCATGTACAAGCCATCTTGTACTTTACACTCTAGTTATGCAAACAACTTGATCACCCTGATCGTCCCAAAAACTAGACTAGCAAATTATGGTAATAGGGCCTGTTATGCTATTGTTTCCAAGTTGTGGAATAGCTCTTCCTCTTTACTTAAAAGAATCTAGCAACATTGAAACATTTAAATCTGGTCTAAGGACTCTTCTTTTCCACAAAGCTTTTTCATAACTTTTTTAAAAATTAGTTTTAATTGTTTTATTCATGTAAATGCATTGAGACCTTGTATACTGTGTTCCAGGAATGATTTATTATAATTATTAAAAGCAAATGAAAAAGTCATTCAGCATTGCTGTGTTTAAAAAAGTGTAAATCACTATGTCTCTGAGACAAAATGCATAAGTTCATCTTGATATACTAGAAAATGATAAAAAAGTTTTGGAGAGAATGGTGAAAAATAAAAACATGACAAACATTCAAAGATTTTAGAACCAATGGTTTCTTAAAACTTATCTATAAAATTATATATTGGTATACAGCTTACAATACACATTCTAAATTGAAAATATTAAAATACATGAATTTCATGAAGTTCATGATATTCTGCTACTGTATAGATGCATCCAACTGGTTTTGCCACATTTGTTAAATATACACAACCTTTGTCATCCTCAAGGTGGACTCTCATTAGCTTTTGTTCAACAATTTTATTATCATTGTTGTAACTTACAAGTGCTGAATGAGCTCACAAAATGATTGCATTTTTATTCTCTTTTGAAAATAAAAATAGGGAACTCTTTCAACCTAGAGTATTTACTGCATTGATTTAGAATTACAAAAAATGAACTTGGATGTAATAGAATACATATTGTACATTAAAATTAAAACACTTTCTAATGGTTTTAGTGATGATATAGAAATGCCAGATGCCCCTCTCTATACATTTAATCTTGTAAAAGTACATTTTGGTAAAACCTTGAATGGTATTTGAAGTAGTTTTAGCTTTCCAACAACCCATTTAGACACTAATATTATTTAAACCAATGTAAGTTACTAAAATAGTACTATCTATATGAGGAAAGTAAAAGTGTTTATAAATTTTTAACTAATATTTGACAAATGACTGCCATAACTATAATGCAAAGTAAAATACTGTGTGTAAGGTGTTCCGTTTAATAGGTCATAGTCCTAGCATGGAAAGTATTTGTGCAGACAAAACTGACACTTCTTAAGAGGTGATATGTACATCAATGTCATTTGATGCAATGAATGTCCTATGCTCTCAAGAAAAATGGATCTTGAAATACTCTAAAATTCAAACAAAATGAAAACAAGGAATGAAAATTGATGTAAGATAAAAGCAATGCATCAAAATGTCGGTGGCTTTTCTTTGTAAAACATTTGATAAAATACCATGAAATTTAATTTTTTAAAAGTCATTTTGAAGAATATTGATGAATCGGATATCAACAAAATCTACAAAATTATTAAAATATATGAAATGATAACCAAATATCAAACCCCAGCAAATGAACAGAGCAGATTTTATGAGTGTGACAAACTCATGGCACAAGCTTGGTTGTGACACAGTCAAGGCAAAACAAAATTCTACAAAACATCACAGCAACGGTGAGGTACACTGCACTGATCGTGCCACAAGCTTTACATAGTCATACAAAATCTGCTCTAAGAAGGAAATCTCATCATTAAAAATGCAAAATGTTGAAGCAATTTGATCAAGACAAAACGTTTTTTGTCTTACATTTTATCTTGATTTCATTTTATCATTCTTAACTTTCCTCTGTCAAAAAAGTCGATTTTATGAATTTATTTGTGTAAAAACAATGTAATCTCAGTTTTCTTAGTGATATCAAGATTGATCTTTCCTAGATGATTAATTAGGTTGAGTGTTATAAAAGATTCGTCTACCTTCCATGTCCCTGGGTGAATAAAAGATTGAAATACTATCACCACTGCTAAGTCTGGTAAATTATTCAGTAATTCTTCACGTTTTTTCTCCATCCTTGCTTTTGAAAACCTTCATATTATTTTGGAAGATCTTAAAGATCTTCCAAAAAAACTTCTTTCTTTTTATCCTACCATCATTAATTAATCATAGATAATCATAAAACAGTGGTTTCGTTATTGAGGGTATCCTAGCTATAATATACACAATATAATGAGTGGGTTGCGTATTAAAATATTCTATACAAAAAATTGTTGAAAGAAAGAGCATTTTACTGGATATAATTCACATAAATTATTTAGTTGTAGTTTTTACAGGATAAGGGAAAAAACCACTGCTTTGAGACTGAGTTAATCGTCTAAATTTGCTAAATCATTAGCCCTGTGAGACAGGAAGGTTGACTCTCCTAGCAGGGAACATTTTGCACTTTCTTCTTGGAGATTTGCTGTCTCTCGCCGTACAGTGTACCGTCAAAAAAATAACTTGAAAGTCAAATTCTATGGCATACTTTAGGAAAAATAGGGTGGAGCTATTAAATATAAGCTATAATTTTCTACAATTGTTTATCCAAACCAAAAAATAAAAGAATATATGACCATTACTTCCTTAATAACTGCTAAACGATGAAGCGAAGTCTTTTCAAGACGTCTGAAAGACGACCTGAAATCTTCTCTTAAATCGTCTGTGCTTTCAAAAAAATGTACCGGATGAATAAATCTGTGTATGTACTCACCACTTCAGCTGCCATTTCTAACATTTTTACTTTTCCTTTGTGGCTTTTTCCTTGGAAATGTTGGTAAGCTTGACTGGCAGAATTTAGTTTTACTTTACACACCTCACAAGTGTAAAGCTGCGTCTCTGACGACGATTTTCTCTTCGTCCCTTTACTTTTCTGTTGTTCCTTGCCCGTTTCTGTTGAAATACTAGCATCTTCCGTTGATGAAGACGTTTTTTCACGTTCATTTTGAGTAGAAATTGGAGCATTTTGAGCAAAATTCGCCGAACTAGAATCGGCCACGCTGTCTTCCATGTCAACCACACTACAACTAGGCATCCCGCGGGATTCCCTAACTAAAAGCACGCATGCGTACGTCAAACACCAACACTTGAACGAGGCTGGGTGGACATTCATCATGCATTAGGAAAAAAACAAATTGGAGGATTTAATAACTTTTATTCGTAATTAAAAATAAATATTGACAAAAATATCATTTTTTCGTATTCTTCTTTCTCTTACAAAGTTAAATTATAATATATTGGTTGCTGACCTATATTCTACCTGCTTGTTAAATAACATAACTGGAAGGCCTTATCTGTCAAAAATTGAAATTAAATAAACAGACATTGAGTAAGTGAGAAAAACATGGCAAATATTTACTGCGCGTTCATTGGACGAAGTGGCGAAAATCATTTCAATGTCCGCATACGTGTTGAAGTTTCCCACTCACAAAACATCCTCTCTAAATAACGCAGAAGAATATGAGAATATATAAAATCTATTTATACTGGCTTTAAGGAGGGATTATGCCCTTTATTATCTACCATCTTAACAATTATCACACGGTGGGCTGTTTTTCAATTATCAGCTTTTAGCCAGTAATTATATTAAATTTCATATTCCTTCTGTCAAGCTACCGTAGACCCGTAGCTCTGATTAGATTTATATATTATATGTGGTTTTATATTTTCGATTCTAAAGCCACATCTACACGAGCAAGTTTTCCTTGACAAGTATCCATGACAATTTTCATTGCTCGTGTAGGACGATCAGCAAGTTTTCTTTGACAATTTTCTATTGACAAAAGGTTTTTGCTCGTGTAGATGATGAACGAGTTTTCCTTGACAATTTCGATCAGTGAAGTAACAGGCTGAGAACTAATTTCATTAATATTCCTTGCCACATTTTCCTTATTGTCCGTCTACACGAGCAAATTTCATCCTTGAAAAATTTTCATTGTCAAGGAAAAGCTAGCATTCTACTCTATCTACACGAACAATTTTCCCTTGTCAAGGAAAACTTGCTCGTTTGTAGATGCGGCTCAACTGAGTATTGTGGCCCTCAAATGGTTTCCAAATTCATGGGTCGTTTCATTCATGGACAGTTTGTGTTTACTCGCTTTTTGATTGGTTCAGAGGAGTGGAAACCATTTGAGAGTCATGATACAGCACGTTTCCCGTTGATTATACGAATACGCTCGAAAACAGGAGAATGAAAGCTGTCTGTTTTCGCCTTGCTCTTTCTCTCCCTTGCTCTTGTTTGCCTATTTAGTTATGGGACGCCATCTTCGAGTGCTCAGTAAAATGTCTGTCTCCTACAAAAAGGAAGAAATTGGAGACATGTAACTACAAAGACTGATGAATCTAAAACACCGCCGTCAAGACAAGGCTAACTAAAAAATATCAGTTCTATCAGCAAAATGGGCGAATTTGCATTCAATAAATCAGAAATTAAAAACGACGCCGAGCTTAAACACTACCGAATCCAGACAAGCAGGCAACTTCTGTGTGAATTAAAAAATAGTATGCATTTATTCTAAAGACAAAGCGTAGGGCTAATGGTTCATAATCTTGGTCATGTTGCCTGGAAGTCGAAAACAGCTAGCGACATAAAGACATTATGTGCCATCAACTGGGAGTTCAGTTTTTTAATATAAGCTTTCGTTCCAAAGACTTATGACTACAAAAACCACAATCTTTTGTGTTCCTTTTTTTTATTTTGGGGTTGTCTCTCTTTTTCTTGTGGAAATTAAAGTAGCTCCTTAAGAAATCTATCTTAATTGGAATCTCCAAGCTCTTCGAGGAGGACGAACTAAATACGCTAACCGTTAACATGCAAGAACCGTGAATGTTGAAAAAACGAATGAATAGATAAACTTACCAGTTTTTTCTCTCTCGCGGTAAGACCATTTTCTTGAAGTCTACGATCATAGAAAGAAAAAAAGGCACTCAGTGTATTGTATTCTTGTATTGACTAACATGCATGGCCGTTCAATACTCTAGCACACCTATTCGTGTTTTGTATTTTTGCTGATGAGTGTATTTTAGGAAGGTTTTTCATCTTTGCACACGTAATCTCACAAAAAAGTAGCATAACAGTAAATATAGTTAGCCTTAGGAATAAGCTCAGAGACAGGACATTCAGTTGTAGACAAAAGTAACTAGCAATCAAAATGAGGGAATGACTACATTTTTTAAAATCTGCGGTCAATATAAAATGATGCATATAACACATTTATTATGTGGAAAGGTAATTTCGCCTGCTCTCATTGGCCAATTTGCGGTCCATAACTTTGGTACGGACCACCAACTTTATTTTTGTGTTCGCCTTGTCATATAATAAACATCTTATTAACCTCGCTTGCTCGGTCCGTAGGTTTTTTCTAGCTCTCTCTCTCTCTCTCTCTTCTTGTTGGTTCTCTCCTGTGCTTCGAGGGTTTTTCTCCGGGTTCTCCGGTTTTCCTCCCTCCGTCAAAATCAACTTCTAAATTCCATTTGGAAATCAGTGGAAGAAGAACTGCAAATTCCTATTTTATTATTATTTATTTATTTATTTTATCTTCTTCGTCTTCTTCACTTTTTTAATAGGGCTTGCCAGTTACGCGCTTGCGTGGTCCTTAACAAAGGAAAAAACCTAAGTTCACAACTTACGGTTTGGCCTGCAAAACTGAAAACTCAAACTGAGTAAAATTGGAAGCAAATTTTAGATTTAAAGCGGAGAACATTCGATGAATTCTTATTAAAAAATAGCATAGCAATGTATGATAATTCTCATGATAATCTCCTGTTCTGGTATCGTAGCTCGTCAAATTTCTTGAGTTTGGATAGTTCGCGAAACCTTGAGAAAAGGTGTACACCTATTTCAAAAAACGTTGTAGGTCGGCGATCTGAAATCTGAAATCTGAGGCCGAGAGGAATTGAGGGCACGAGCTGTGAATTTGTATATGAAATAAGTTTTAGTGTTAAATTAAGTTTTATCTTTTAGTCGTTTGCAATCAGTAAATAGCTAAATACGACAGCAACTTTGAGCGATGACTTGCGCTGGTGAATTGTCTGGCTCAGATTTCAGATTTCAGATCGCCGACCGACAACGTTTTTTGAAATAGGTGTACACCTTTTCTCAAGGTTTCGCGAACATCCAAACTCAAGAAATTTGACGAGCTACGATACCAGAACAGGAGACGTTTTTTGAAATAGGTGTATACGCGCAGTGATCAAGAGCCTGCTACAAACTACGCATGCTCATGTGATAAGAATGTGAGACCAATTGTTGTCAAATATGCTATATTCCGGTATATTTGAATTGGATTTAGCTTGATGGTATGTGAACTTGGACATTTAATGAAAATCGCGCTTGATATGATAAATGAAAATCAAATATAGCAATTTTTACAACCCATGTTCTCATTTTTCTCTCTGCATGAGGATACCTAGGCGCAGTAGCGTGGAACTCTTGATGCATGCATTAAAGCTACGTCATATTGAGTAGACACATGGCCGATTGAACACATTTACATAAATAATAATAAATTAAACTTACTTCTGCAGAAGTCACATTGCTTAAAGCAATAGTTTTTGAGAAACCATCGAGGTCTTGGGTATTCACCTCTGCACCAGTGGCGACGCCCAAATTGTTGGCATGTGTGAGGATATCTGTCATGACAAACTGGGGATACAAAAAAGAAGAAATATTCAGGGGAAAAAATCATAAAATAGCGAACCTCTATATTTAGTATCAAAAGTGCCCAAATACATACGAAAAACTCTACTCACTCCCTGAAAGTGTTAACTAGCATTCATTGTCTTTTATCTGGTTTGCCCTAAGCTGACGTTTTAGTAATAAAACAACACTACAAAATAGAAACAAGGCTTTTGACTTTCCCTCCGGTTTTTGGAAAAGTAAAGCCTGGTCCTCACTAGCGACATAAGCATAAGCATAAGCAACATACGCAGACTCAGTAGTGCACTGCTCATTAGCGGTGCTTGTCTTTTCTCACACCTCGCTAATGAGCAGTGCACTGCTGAGTCTGCGTATGTTGCTTATGCTTATGCTTATGTCGCTAGTGAGGACCAGGCTTAAGCGTTTTGCAGCAAGCATGCAGTCACGTGATGTATGCCTTCAGTGGCCAATAAATTCAGTTTGCGAACGTTCACTTGGTGAAGGCTTCACTGTACGGCAAACAAACTTTACAAATTAATATGATTAGATAGTGTTGGCATCAAAGGCCGCATCAGTGTAAAGAAAAAATGGGAGTTTTTGAATAAAGACGTCATTCTCATAGCATAAGAAATTTAATGAGATTTTATTCTTATGAATAAAGGAAATTCGATTTTTGATGACTGCCCAGTATAAACCCTTGTAGCAGTTCAATTTTTGATAACATTTACATCATTATCATCATCATCATCATCATCGAAGAAGAAGAAGAAGAAGAAGAAGAAGAAGAAGAAGAAGAAGAAGAAAAGTCTTTCATTCTCAAGAGTATGTAAATTCTAGTGCTTTCTCCCTCAAATAGAACTGAGTTGGAAATAGCTACAAGGGGTTTAGTTGAGCTCCTCTAGCACTAGCACTGGATTAATAAAACTTTCTGAGAGTCACAACAAAATACTTTTTTTGTAATTAGGCTGGTATGGTTTTATCCCCCTTTTATCAGATTTTCACCAAGTCTTGAGTTGGCTTCACGCGATTATTGACCCTATACAATTTAGATTTAAATCTTTTCACTCCTGCGCTTGATCAGTAACTGATATCATGTGAAAACAAGAGTGTCCCCACTGATCGATCTTTTTATTACTGATAGCATGATAGAGAAAACAAAGCGAAACATTGAACAAGGAAGCGAAACCTCAAGTGGAAATTATTAAAAAGATGATAAATGTCCTTTGGTCAGAAAGAAAATCAAAACAACTGTTTTATTCATTGGGAAAATTTATGAACAGAACAGATTTCCTGCGAGTTGGAAACGGTACGGCAAATTCGTAGTGTCAGTGTAGAGATTTACCTGATTTTACAGTAACCGTAACTACACGTTATTATTGTAATGGTTCACATGAAACAATTCAATGAGAGGCCATTTCAGTGTCATGTTACTGCATACCGTACCGTGTACGTGCTGTAAGTCAGTACCGTACGTTTCCCACTCATACGATAATCATTCTTAT
>JAAAQI020152721.1:0-10571 GCA_011800005.2 Stichodactyla mertensii | reverse complement strand
GATCATAATTTAAGAATAAAATTTAGAACAAAGTAGAACACAATGCAATGAATACCATGCTCATAAATTTATCAAAGTGTTGGAAGAGAATGTAGGTTGTCTAATACTAGAATGAGTGCATTAAACCCATGAAATAGAATTTTGACTTAATTTAAAACTTAGTAGTCACTAGATCTACTGATTTCCTTTGTTTCGTTTAGACTACTAGATCTTGACTATTCAATTTTATTTAATGGGTTTAATGCACTCACTTTAATATTCAAACATTTTTTGTATGGCGTTGAATCACTCTACTTGGTGATGTGCATAAATAAGTCAGAATACCATACAAGAATGATCAGTAGAATCATAGTTTAATACAAAGGAACAAAAAGCAAAGACAACATCTTTCAATATTGTTATATTTATTTTTTCATGCTGTTCTTTAAATACATACAGTGATATATTAAGCTCATGCTCTCACTTGTGACAACACCAAATGATTTTGCCCAAGACATGAGGGAATGATTTAATAATAAAATACTGTTGAGTTATTTTTCTGGTGTTTTGCATAGCTGGAGCATTTGACATTTGGGCTTGGGTAATGGGAGCATTGTGGGGGATTTTCTAAGAAAACTTCCCCCACACATAGGGAAATATACTTAATTTGAATCATGTTCAAATCAAAGTCCCTACATTTGCCCGGGGTCCCCCCCCCCTCGTGGAAGCCAATGACGTGTATTAATTTTGAAGTTTGAACAATCAACCCAGTATTTGAACAGTGAAATCATTAATAGCATCTAGAGGGGTATGCTTGAGCTGTTTTGACTGTAACGCTATAACAGAGAAGCAGGCACCCATGTGCTGTGTTGAGGATGAAAGATTGACGTATCAGAATTCAGTGGTAAGTTAAGAAAATTTTTTTTTATTTCCGAAGTTGCACATGGGATTCCTTGGACGGTTAATAATATGAACAAGAAACTTTGCTTGTTCTAGTCATGTCATTTGTATTTTTACTTGACTTAAAAAGTGATAATAAACTTTTCTGTGATATCTGTTGTATACTATATACTGGAGTTGTCCATGTACATCTATACAAACAGTTAATTGATAATAATGATGATGATGATAATGATTAAATAATAATAATAAGGAACCCAGGGGCTGATCCAGGATTTTACAAATGGGGGTGGATAATCTTATTCAAAGCTCCTTCAAGGTATCTTTTCTCCATCAGAGTTCAGTGAGCAGGCTTTCAAGACATCTAAAATGTACAAAACTGAGTTGACATTTAACATGTGTATATACATATTTTTAATTAGATACAAGATGCAATCAGATTTGTTGTTTTATTTTCTTTAAAATATTAATATTTTTGATTGTTAAGGGGGTGGTGGAAATCCACCTAATCCACCCCCTGTATCCGCCCCTGGGACCATTCATAATTTATGGGGGGAGGGGGGCTATGTGGATTTGGAAGGCCAGTAACGTTCTTCCAAAACATTTAGGGGGGCTATCAAAAATATTGCTTCACTAGATATAACATCATTAGGGAATAATTGTATGCATGTTTGAGGGGTTCATTAAAAAAAATTAGGCTTGCTATCAGGGGGCCATTAAAAAGTGTGCTCTCAAAATTTGAAATCCACATAGACCCCCATGTCCATAAATTATAAATGGTCCCTAATAAAAACAATGTTATTAGCTGTGAACCCTGGCACCATTGTTGAATAGGAGTTAATTTCCTTTTCCTCAACATTTTAGCTGCTCTTTTTCCATGGTTCGTACGGGTTTTAGAAAGTCTTGGAAAGTTTTGGAAATCAAAAATGCATTTTTCCAGGACCTGGAAAGTTTTGGGAAATTCCTTTTTCAACCACTGGGCTATGGAAAAGTTATGAATTTTTGTCGCTTGTCCAACTGTTTTCGATGTATTGATTAAAAACGCCGGTTTTTTTTTTTTTTTTTTTGCCTGCTGCAAATCAATGCCCACTGGCACTTTTGGTCAGCAGTTTTGGAAATTTAAGTCAATAGGCTTTGAAAAAAGTTTTGGAAAAGTTTTGGAAGTTTTCACCAAGAAATCTGTACGAACCATGTTTTTCCAACCATCCCCTTTCTGGTTCTCACTGGAACTAAAAATGTTGTTTACCAAAAACAGATAATTAAATCAGTGGGACTCACAGACCCAATAGTATAAAAGGAATGAGCATAGTGAGCTAGAACGCACAGGGAGCCCATCTCTGAAAGGTGGATCTTTGCTGATGTTAATGTTTGCATTTTGTTCATTAGCAAAGGCATTTCACTTTTTAACCAAACTAACACCAAATCAACACTGAATATAGAAAACATGGTAAAATTAGCTTTTCTTGAAAATTTGAGCTTGGCACATGAAGTAGATTTTGCGTAGTGATGCGGTTTTAAAAAGCTCTAAATTTTACAGAGAATGAATGGGCTCATTAGCGCTTTTGCCACACACGAAATTTCAAAGTTGATATCTCGTTTGATATTGCATGGAAAGAGCTAAAAATTTCGTAGATTTCTTATATTAATAAGATTTTTTTAAGTTTTGAATTCGGTTTGCAATCTTCTCAACTTTTTAAAGTTTAAAAACCGTATGCAATATCAGAGATATCAGCTTTGAAATTTCTGTGTGGCAAAAGCGCTGAGCACTGAGCTGATAAAGATACTGCTGTTCATTTTGGGCCCAGAAATAGGCCCCTTGCAGCACGTCGGAATGCAGCTGAATTTGGAGGGCAAGACAATAAGTTTCTGGTTCTCTGGAGTTGAGATTCTTTTGTCTTGCCCTCCAAATTCAGCTGCATTCCGACGTGCTGCAAGGAGCCTATTTCAAAGATGAATTCGACGTTACACAGGTAGCCCACATGTTAAGCTTCCAGTTAGCCGGTCTGTGGTGCCGCGCCGGTTTGTGTATGATTTTCTGAGGTACGGCGGTCTACCTGTGGTTATTATGTACCGCTATTGATCTGGGTCCAAAATCTAATTTTGCCCGCCAAACTTTAATTCCAAAATGGCGGACGATTGACGAGAAGTTGTGCAAAAAAACAAGTCATCTTTCTCTGTCTTATGTATCGCCATGATTAAGCCCGATTGTTTGGAAGTTTTCTCTCCTTTTGGGAGAAAGTTTTCTCAACATCATCCTTTCAGTGTGGAAAATTTGCAGAAAGAAAAAGTTGAGAGTCTTGAAAGAAAAGATGGCAGAGAAAAGGTATCCAAACTGAACTGTTCATTATAACTAAATTAGGTTAAATTTTCTTGTTGGTATGACATTCCTGTATTCTTTTCGTTCCTTGCTTTCAAATCAAAACTTTCCTGACTTTTTTGCTTATTTATATCGCCGTGTCTGAAAGCTTTTTCTCTTAAAAATTGGATGAATCCAGTCCCGTGGGCTGAGGATATTAACTGAGGATTTGGAAAGCTTGCCCACTCCGAAGACCTCTGATGCGTAAATTTATTGTAGTTCAAAACCATAATAATCAAACCCAAACCCTGTAACTAATTTTTTGCAGTCACATGTATTTTTCTTTCTTTGTTTTAAATCTTTAAGGCAGAGAAGTGGATTATAAAAAATGTGAATGGTGATATAAAATGTGATGAAGAGGTTAGTTGAAACAATGAAAAAGCATTTTTTCACAAATAAAAGCAATCTTATTGTCTTGACAGACTTCTAAAGATGAAAAACACGTTTGACTGAGGTTGACAAGTGTTAGCTATTAATAGCCTACTGCAAGACTACTATTAACCTGACACTGGAAGTGTTAATAGTTGCTGCAAAAATCGTTGCATCGTGACCAGTATTACCGTAACGTTGGTTGGATTTTTTGTGCTTTTCTGATCCATCAATCATCTTTGGGGGTGGGAGCTATCCATTAAAATCATTGGTTGATTTAAATAACCTCTGCCCCAAATGATGATTGACAGATCAGATAATATAGGTTGTGATGCAATGATTTTCACAGTAATGTTTTCAAGTTTTTGGAGTCTCTTCATTCTGTATTTGATAAGAATGCTACAAATGAACAAATGGAATTTCCCAGAACATACACTTCATTGTTGAGTTCATTGAGAAGAGACAAAAGCAGCAAAACCTGGCTTAATATTCATTCCTGATGACAGCTCACAGTGGGAGCCAAAAATTCATTATAAAATAATTTTAGATCTGATTTACACACATTTTATAGAATAATGACCACAGATCACCTGAACACTAATATTTCCAAGTTCATTCCAGTTTTTTACTTTACCTACCATCTTTGGTTATGTGGGATTAACTTTCTGTTATATAGCATAAAGGCATATAAAGTTTTTCCATGTCATTGTAGTGTATTTCTGTATTTCAGTTCTTAATTCCTTTTGTGTCTCTGTAAATGTAAATGGTCCAATGCATACATAATAATTATACATTATTCAAAGGTGAGTCAAATGGAGCAAGGTTCACTTGGTGCTAGTTGCTGTGCCTCTGGACTAATTCAACTCAGGGCATGGCTACAGATCAAATTGCAATTTAGTGTGTTGGGTTTTTCAAGGAAGGAAAACTTGAGAACCCTGAGAAAAGTCCTCAAATCAAGGAAGAGACCAACAAGAAATACAGAATGCCAAATCTAGGAATCAAACCCCAGACCCCAGAGGTGAAGGCAAGTGTGATATCACTGTGCCAACGTTGATGCCCATCACAAACACACACACATGCATTACCAAATGAAGATATCTGTACATCACATATCTGATATTTCATTTTACTAGACGAAGACTAATTAAGTATGTTTTCAAAACAACTTATAATGTTCAAAAATGTCAAAGATAAACCTATGTATTACAGTCCTTCATAATGTCGTATATTTGTCAGTCTGTATCCTTGTTAATTTGCTACCTTTTTTTTTTGCCTCTTACATTTCCTTATATCTTATCTACCTTCAATATTGGTATGTTAATTAAACATTGGTTCTTCATTATTTGCAGTTGTACATCAGTGGTCGAACTGTTGTTTGGAGTAGAGGATCTTCCCATAAAACTAGAACAGTTATAAAGTCCTTCACACTAGATTCTGATGTTATTGACTGCTTTTGGTGTAAGTTTACCTTGCCTGCACCTGACCAAGAAAACTGTGCAGCTGAAGGTATGACATAAGACTTGCTGTGTCTATTCATCTAAGTATGTTAAACATCTCTCAGATAATAATGGCCTAAGAATGATACTTGGTAACATTCTTGCCAAACATTGTAGCTTGTTTTAAACAAGTATGCCAATTCTAACACCTTTATTATAAATGATCAATATCATGTGTAAGAAACTTTGCTAACCTTACAATCTACAGAAAACTATACTTAGTAATAATTTGCCTCCCACAAACCTCATGCTCCTGTCATGCTTAGCAGTCTCTTGTGCTTTCATTGATTACTCATCCAACTGAGTTTTCACTGAATGTTGACCATTTCTTGCATAACATAGACAGCTGTGAGTGGATTAATTATATTTGAATACTTATATAGTAAATACATTGTTATTATTAAATTAAATATTAATATTAATATTAGTGGATAAAATCATACTGTTACACTGCATGTGCTGTACTTCTTGATAACATTAGCATACAGCCCATCAAGTTATGAAAACATGCTCACAAAATAATTAACCAGTCAAATTGCACATTAACTGTATTTTTTTGTTTTTGTGCATTTCAGAATCACATACATCCTTGTGTGTTCTAGAAAGTGAATTTCTCAATGTGTTTTCTACTAATGGTGCTGTACACACAGCTGCCTTGCCATTTCCTGTGAGTATCAACATAGTTTATAAGATGATTTGTCATCTTAAAGATTAAGTATTTGAATGGTTGCATTGTTATGTTTCTTAGTTTATAGTCACTACCATATTATCTGGTAACCATTTAATTAAATGCATTAATGTTTCATTAAAATTTTCAGGAAATTTTCATTACATGTAAAACTTTAATTGACTATAATGTCTTGATTGATGATGGTTAATTAAGTTTTGATTGTATTTGACCTTCAAATTTCAATTTAAAAATGATAATGTATTATACAGTATATTATACAGTACTTGATGTTGTTTTAGGTCAGTAATTCATGGGTAGTTCCTGGAGGACTTCTACTGGAAAGAACTGTTACAGCATCAGAGCTGACAGCACAGAAAAGGTAAAATCAGTGACACTCATAGCAAGATCATGCTTTGTTTCTGTGTTTCACTAGTATAACAGATTTTGTATGACTGTGAAAAGCTCATGGCACAAACATGGTTGTGACACAGTCAAGGCACAGCAAGGTATCTCAAAATTCTAGAAAACATCAAAGTTGTTGCAAGGCATGCTCATAGCAAAGATCCTGCTGGAAGCTGCTCACAGTTGTACAAGATCTGCTCTATGTGGCTGCATACATGACAAGCAGTGCTTATAATTGTGCTGTGTTAAATCATTCTCATTTGAGAAGCAGCAGCTTTGTGGACTTAATGGCTCTGTTATGATGGCTATGGTCAGATGGTCAGGTATCTTAGCATTCAGATTACAAATATTTTTGGTTTTACTTTGTCTTTCCAGAGAAGTTCCCACCTTATTTAGTCTCATGCACCCATTAGATGAACCCAGACCAATAGCATCACAGGCTCAAGGTATGTTTGGATTCTTTAGGTCAAAATCTGATTCTGTAATGTACACTTACACATACAAAAATATCTGCATGATGTGGTTGGTCAGATTATTTAGCTATTGTGAAAACAGTAGAAAACATTTTAATTCAATGTTACATAATCCAAGGCCATACCATGTACTGTAGATAAAGTAAGCCATTTACATGATATTATATTTCCTGTTCATATGCAGACCATGAGCAGGGGTCTTTTTTCCCTTAATTGGCCTAGGGAGGCCTCTGCAAGCTGGGAAACTGTTTTATTGAATAGGGAAAATTCATTTTTTCAGTACTGTGAAAATTGTTGCATCACTACTCATATTATCATAGATACTGTTGGGTTTTTGTGAGTTTCTGATCTGTCCATCATCTTTGGGGGTGGGAGTTAAGCGAATCCATGAAAATCATTGGTTCATTTGAATAACATCTACCACAAATGATGATTGATGATTCAGAAAAGCACAAAACTCCAACCAAATTTATGATAACAAAGGTTGTGATGCAACGATTTTCACAGTAAGGAGAGAGGAGTGGTTGGAGTCCTGCTCTTTTTAGTTGTACAGGTTGTGCCCTCCTGCCTTCCTGCATGTTTACATGTTGATTATTACCTTTTGATCCCCTGCATTTTTCATGCTCCACCCAAAAACATTCCTTCCTCCTTGGATAAAAATGAACAATCCAATCCCTTATTCAGAGTAAGTGTAATTCTCTTCAGGTTTCGTGACCAAGACTAGTCTGCTATTGGGGAACTAAAAGGAATAATAACTGTTAATTACATGATATATTTTCTCTGTGTTTTTAGGGAAGAGGGCCTTCATTTGTGATCCTACATTGAATGTGATCTATGCTGCTAATGACAGTGGTTTCATCATGATGTATGACTCTGTTATTGGCCTGCATTCAATATGGCTCATTAACAAAGCATTACCAGAGGTGAGGGAGATTCAAGCTTTAGAGAAATGACCTAATGTAACACTGATTGGTGGAATATTCTTTATATGAAAACATCTGGGGGAAAAGAAAATTAAGAAAGCCCAAAAAATCATCAATTTACTGTGTATCCCAAGACAACAGAAAAGCACTCAACAACTTACATGTAGTACTCTCCATTTAACAAATTCCCAGAACACCTTGCTGCATCTCATCTTAAGCCATAAAGCTGCCACAGGCCTACATGTACATTGTCAACAACGCTGTTGACAGCACCCCACTGTAAACAACACACTATTGTCAATGACAGCCCATTGTCAATGACAGCCCATTGTCAGCAACACCCCACTGTCAACAGCACCCCACTCTCAACAACACCCCACGGTCAACAACACCCCACTGTCAACAGCACCCCACTGTCAGCAACACCCCACTGTCAGCAACACCCCACTGTCATCAATTATGACTTTTATTTGATAGAAATTAATTCATTAAGAGGTGAAATATTAATAAAAAGTAATATAACTTTATTGTATTTGATTTGTAGGACATACCTGAATCACCATTCACAATACATCATGTGGCCGACTTGTCTGGAGGGGCTATGGTCCACCACCCCACCCCTGTTATGTCAGCAGTTGCACATTCTCGGCTGTCTTTAGCAACACCTCCTCATTCACCCTTCAAGTACACTTCATCCCCAGCCACACGGTCACACATGCATTCTCCTGCACCTATCAAGCTAATGTCACCAGCTCTGGGTCAAATTTCTACTAGCCAGTCTCGTTCTCCTTTTCTTGGTGAGTGAATTCTCTTGCATAGGCCTTTCTCAGATAGACAAACAAGGTGCATCATGGTCTAGTTCTGATATGAACAACACCATATGAGGCATGATGAATCAATGCACCACGTTCACTATCAGAGGAAAGACTTATTGTGCTGTAGGGAAGGTCTTCATCTTATTCAGTGTTGCTGTGGAATAAGTGTTATTTTTGTACAGAAATGTACAGTACTTACAGCTTGTACATGGTAACACATACTTACAGCTACAGTAAAGTATATAATTATACTACTATGGTATGGCTATGAATTTGCCACCCACACAAAATCTGCTCTATAGGAATATAACTGTCTGTGTAGGGTTTTCCCATGACTGGCAAAATACTTACATTTCATGACCATAATGGTGCATCTCAAAGAACTTCATTAGAAGAGAAGTAATGTTTCACAGTGTGATCAGTTGGCTAATTTATATCATTAACTCAATACCATGAGAGTGCTGTATGCTGTTACTTTAATTTCAATGTCATGAATTTGAAAAAGAATCTGTTACAACATTATACTTATAATAAACCAATAATCAACTAAATTGAATACTACAAAAGCTGTGCTGGATTGATTATCTATGCCAACTAGAGATTGGATAGCTCTTTGAATGAAACAAAATGAAAAATCCTGTTTATAAATTTTGGTTGATATGTTATTATTTTTGCATAATGATGCAACCAGTTACCTGCAAAGCCAAAAAAAAAGACCTCTTTTCTTTGAATGCCTAGTCCTTCTAGCACTTTTGTACTAGTTTGGGGCATGTATTGCTCACACACACATACATACACTACCACTACATTTAATGTTCTATGCTTGCAACTCTCAACTCCCATATAAGAATGAGGGAAGGCCCTGGGTAGTATTTTGTCTAGTGAACCTAAACATAACTTTAATTTGATATTCTACAGAATCACCCTTCATGATTGGCTGCAGGTCACCATCAGTGTTCCGTTCTCCTCCTGGAGGTCACTCTAGGGATGAGTCATTTCTAGATTACTTTGAGCCTCTCACCCCTGAAATATGCCTCAAACTTTTGTGGCAAGAAGCACCCATTTCAATAAGGTACTGCAATATCCCAGACCTTTAGATAATGTGCATAAGAAATCAAAAAGAATTTTCATCTAATACCCAAACACGGAGAAGAGGGTGCCTCATTAAGTATTTTTTACTGACTTCAAAATCTTTTTGGTGAAGGATAAAGCAGTGACCCTTTCAAGATCATTGTCTTGACCGATGGCTCTCATTAACCAACAGCATGTGAAGCAAGGCTTAATTGGCTATTTGAGTTGTAGTGCATAAGGTTTAATTTCATCTTGTTCAGACAAAAAAAAAAATTAAAAATATATAAAGTTCATGGGAATTCTTACAATTCTGTTTATATCTAGTCATTTCATTTTCCATTATTTTATAAATTTTCAGACATGGAGCAAAAGGAAAAGCAAGCAAAGTAATCCAAACTACAGATATAGCTGGGAATACATTCCTTTGTTATTTGATAGCACACACTAACAGACTCAGGTGAAAACATGGGCATTAAGAAGCATCATCCAGTATTATTGGTCATCATCACCTGTCACCCATCAATGACCATGATATCATCATTACAATCAGCATCATAATCCAGTATCACTCTGCTGTTTACAGTGTCATGTGTTTTTCAACAGGTTGCTCAAGATTCTTTCCAAAGAAAATAACCTGGTATTTGTGCCATGTGGAGAGATTCCAGCTAAAGATGTTGCTCCTCTCAAGGTTTGTTTTCAATGACCTCTTTTTTAATTATCAGTAATGAGCTGCTGTTCATATTTGCACTTTTCTTAATGCTATCCAGCATCCATATTCAATAACTCACTTTATTATATAGCACAAGCTACTTCCAGTAAAATAGCGCGCGCTGATTGGCTGAGATCTCTGTTTGTTGGTCGATTATTTTCCTGTAATCAACCGGTCTGGATTATGGCTTTCTCGGCAAAATAAAAATGATGAAAATTGCTATAATAAACCTCTTATAAACCTAGTACGACAGTAAACTAAAAATCTATCTTTTTATTGGAAACAAACAAACAAATAGACTATTTTCTAAAAACAAAAATAACCTCCTTTTGAAAAACAACCTCCAAAAACAAGTGACATGGAAATTCATTTGACAGCCCACTGCTACTGATACAGAAATATCCAAAA
>JAAAQI020152710.1:0-10572 GCA_011800005.2 Stichodactyla mertensii | reverse complement strand
GGAGGGGGATTGGAATTTCCAAGGGGTGGGGAGGGTCTGAGGAGGGGATATTGTGTAGTACCAGAAAATATCCATACACCTCCCCCATGGAGAAGGATTGGAATTTCCAAGGGATGGGGAGGGTCTGAGGAGGGGATATTGTGTAGTACCAGAAAATACCCATACATTCAGGGCTCGACATAGCAACCTGCCAATGCCCAAAAAGCAGGTCAAATTTTACTACTGGCAGTTGAAAACAATCTTGAACTGCAAAATGAAAAATAAAAAGGCCGGGAAAATTTTGCTCCATCGAAAATATTTGTCCTGCCAAAAATAAAAAATTGGCTAACCCTTTTTATTTTCTATTTTGAGCCCTGACATTGTACCTCCCCCAAGGAGGGGAAAGTTCCAAGGAAGGGAAATGACAGTCTTTCTATATTAAAGTTTTGGGGGGTGGATGGGTGTTTTTTCGTAAAGAAGTTTTTTGGGGCCAAACAAGCTTAAGTTTAATGAGGCTACATATTCAATAAATGTGTATTAAAATACAAGTATATATTTACCGCGCCGTCTTTCTTTTTAGCAACTTTAATCGCCATGTCGAGATTCCATGACTGTTCGTCCAAGGCGTCATAATCTGTAAACGTGAAGCCTTCATCAAACAGCGATTTATTTTTACTCTTTTTGCTTTTCTTCTTTTTCGGCTGTGTATTGAAACAAACATATTTAAACACAACTTCAAGACATGGAACCTTAAATAAAATAGCAGAAATATATTCAAAGGATATCTGTGCTTACTTGTTCGTCGTCCTCGCTGTCGTTGTCTTCGTCTAAAGGCTCTACTTCTTCATCTGATTCAATGGTTCCTACAAACGGCAAGGAATCCGCCATCTTGAATCAAAACACACGTGTAAGAAGAACCGTAATGCGCATGAGCAAACATTAGACAAAGGAAGCCCACACAGCATAGAAGCTTTAAAAGTTCTTTTTTTCTTTTTTTCTTTTCCTTTTTTTTTTCATTTTTCACTTTTGGTTTTATTGCCATTCTTTATGTCACTGCTTTGTATTGTTATTAATTTTTTTAAGCTAAGCTCAAGAGTAATGACCTTTTATACAAAATATTTCTGATTCACCCTTGGTTTCATCGGCTCAATGTCCTTTTTGAATACGAATTTATCATTATTCACTTAAATAAGCTATTTTAATTTATGCGTCAGTAGTTCAATAGACAAGCTGGATAATGGTTTTATCATTTCCAAGAAAAGATTTTTTCCTGGAATTCTCGGGCTTCCTGTGATAAACCACAGGAAACGCACACAACGAACAAACGATAAATTCTGCTTTTGCTCGAAGTGAAATTACAAAAAGGCTTCATAACTAGCAAAAGAATTCAAATAGAGGTATATGTATCAAATTATTACCTGGATTTTAGCTTTAACTTGTTTCTTTTATACGATAATTTACTGATACGTGGGAACCACGTGACGGGGAATCCCCGCATACCATCATGCAATGCAGGCAGCAGTTTTAGATAGAAAGCAAAGAAGAGCAAAGAAGGAAGTAGAATCGTTAAAAAATGAGACAAAAAACTCTATCATTTTAGCCGATCAGATGGCCAACTCAGTACAGTTACAACAAGAAGTGCAAAACCTTTGTGATTGCCGTGCTTGTGTGTTCAAATTTGATGTACAAAACACAGTATGGACAGATACTGGTGGAATATCTAGAATACAGCTTATTAGGACACCTTTAGTTTATAAAATCGATGGGCGATTAGAAAGTACTGGACAGGTGAGCACGATCGCTGAGAATCAAGAAAGCTTTCACTTCTTTAAGGAGTGTCCTGCGTTAAATTATCATATGTATTTGTGTTTTAAGTTTAAACAATTATCCAAGAACCCAGATTATTTTTTTAAAATTATACTAAATAATTTTAGCATTTTTTTGGGATCAAACTTCCTCATATGACGCTTTCAAACGCAATTTATTTGTATGTTGTTTACGGATGTCAATTTTTCTTGTCCTAGGAGATTTTTTATAAAGCTTGCGTTCAAACTTTTGTTATACCTTTCCTACAAAATACTGCTCATAAACATTCAATTAACTTTAGGTTTTATTACTAACAGGTAAGACGTAAGTTTTTATCTTTCTTGTTGAAATTAAAGTTTAAGCTTATTATTCGAGCGTGAATTCATTCATTTTCTGCTTTTAGTTTTGATGTAAGTCAACATTGTGTAGACGTTTATGCTACACAAAATTCATCTCAGTTTGTAGTTAAAAATTGCAAGGTTTACAAAACTGGTACTAGAATGGTTTTGCATCAAGTCACTTTCTAATCGTGGTGATGATCAATACTTACTTTGCACAAGCTTACATATTTCAAAGAATATTCATTAAGCCTTAAGCCCTATCATTTTTGACAGAAGATTGTTTTAAACCATAATTCCATTGCATTGATAAAACATATTTTTATAATCTTTGAAAACCATAAGTACATACTGTAGTTTTTATATTGCATTTGTGATGTGTTTTTTTATGTTTTGGAAGATGCTTAGTGTGAATCTTTTAAGAGTTACCCACAATTCTTAAGAATTTTGCTATGCAAGCAATAGTAAGAATACTGACCACTTTCTAAACTGATATTCAAATCCAAAACATAAAATAAGATTTAAAATAAAAGTTGTGATGAATAAATTGACGTTTCGACGCATCCTGTGTCATTTTCAAGGTAAGTTAGCAACAAAGGCAGAAAAATGAATACAATGTATATTTAAGGCATCATTTTTCTGCCTTCGTTGCTAACTTACCTTGAAAATGACGCAGGATGTGTCGAAATGTTGGTTTATTCATCACAACTTTTATTTTAAAACTATTTTCTAACAAACAACTTATTAGAAAATAAAATAAGATGTTTATTATATGTCAATTAAGGTGAATGCAAAAATAAGGTTTGTGGTCTGTACCATAAGTTATACACCATGAATGAGAGCATGTGAAATTAGTCATACCTTGCCAATGTAATGATTGTTATTGAATTTATGTCTTTTCAGATAACGATCAGTGTAACCTTGGGACAAAACACAGAATATGAAAGCATAGAAAATGATCCTGATCAATACAGACTGACCATTAGTCCTCAGGAGGTTTATGTCTTTAGACTGGTTGCAAGTTCTGATGACAAAAACTTTTCTATTGTCTTGCAGAATGTTTTACGGATATTGAGAGGTAATAATGTTCACTCTCCCAATTTACTTTTTTTCTTTAATTCTTATTGCAGGAGTTTGGAGGGGGTTACAAAGAAAATCACCTCCTAAACAAATGTGGTTGAACCTCTTATACAGGCCCCAAAGCAAAATTCAAGAGCAAAGTATTTTATATACAAGTTTTTACTGCATTTTCCATATACAGTTTTTAAAAAGATGGTATTTTATATTTCACGCTGTTACTCCTGTGTCAAACATTTTCAGCCAAAACTTTGCTCTCTTACTAACATTGAGATGCTCTTTTTAATTCTGGACCAGTCATGTGGCCTAGTGGTAGAGTATCTTCCTCATGACTGGGAGGTAGTGGGTTTGAGCCCTGGCTGCGTCATACCAAAGACGTTAAAAGTGGAACATACAGATACATTAGATTTGATTTATTACAATGTAATGTATTTGGAATTTGATTAAATTAAATTAAATTAAAACATACTGCCTGCCAGCTTGGTACTCAGTATAAATGGTATGGAGTATGGAAGTTAAAAACATGGAGCCACCAGCAGACCAGCCCCCTGCTGTGGCTTTCACTACCTATGTAGCTGTGTGGCCTAGGGCTATGGAAACGGAGATAGGCGCTGCCCTATACATCACTTGATGTTGGAAGAAATTTAACTTAACTTTTTAATTCTGGAGTTCATATAACACTAATACGTGATTTAAGGGGGCTGGTGACATGACCTGTTGGTGCAAAAAGGCAAATACCATCAGTTGCATCTACCCATGAACAGTCATTGAAGTTTGGCAGCTAAAACTTTGAAGTTTAACAGCACAACAGAACATGTTTTTTTCATGACTGTTCACAGGTAGGTGCAAGTACCGACAGTAGTTGTTTCCTGAGATACATGGACATTTTCATCAAATATTGTGGGTGAAGTCAATTTTGTGCATGCAAACTGCAAAATCATTTTATACAATAACATTGTTAAAGGAAAATAAGTCTTTGTACCATATTTGGGAAATCATCTGGAGCATTAATTTTTTGCTTTGGGATTGACTAATTCAGATTGTAATGTCAAAATATTTAAAAGGATGTATTTTACTTGAGGTTGATTTAAAATTAAATGTATGTCTTACATAAATTTTTTGTAAGGAGCCCTGGAAATAACTGACATTTTGATGTTCTCTGTGTGTTTTTTATGCATACTGCTACTGCATACTGATATTTGATGGAAGCGCTCATGTAACCTGAAAAATGTCTATTCTCTTCATTAAGGTTTGACTGTGTTTTATTTTTTAGCCTCAAAAAGTAGAATAGAAGAGCTTCCTCCTTCACCACGAGATGCTTGGGTTAAGGAAGCAGCAACCTCATCACCCTCTCAACCAATAACAGAACAATTTCTAAAAAGTAGTTATCTAGGTACAAGAGTTCCAAGTACCAGGCACTTAGAACCAGTGAATTCACCATTAGGAAGCACAGTAACATCACACATACCAAATTTAAATGAACAAAGAAGTTTACAAAACCAACAAACTATAGGCACTCCTTGCTCTCCAACATCATCAATGAGAAGATCAGATTTTGAAGTTTATATTGGTAGGTGCATTTGTATAAAATGGCATGGGTTAAACAGTAATGCTTTTCCAATTCAATCTTAACCAGAAGTTTGGCCAATTTGCAGTCCATTAGCTTAGGGGTGGACTACTAACCTTATTTTTGTCTTCTCCTTGCCATGTAATAAACTTCTTAATAACATCACTTGCTCAGTCCTTACAGTATGTAAGTTATGGAACCCAAGTTTTATGGCCAGCAGCATTATGTACTTTAGCTATTAGGCATTAAAATATTCAGTCCATAACTTAAGTTACAGCTGTTGTGCTCAGTTAATAAAAGTGTTGACATCACAGTCATTGGCATATAACAAGGAAAAACCTAAGTTTATAACTTCAAGACACAGCACTCAAACTATGAATTTTTGGGGCTCATTCAACAGCTCACCTCATGTAGAAGCAATACAGAAAATTTTCAGATACATCCTAGGCATCTAGTAAACATATTTTCATGTGATACTCACTAACTGTTCTCCCTTATTTCAGAAACCTTATGTATTACTTTAGCTGATGCAATCAGTAAAGGAGATGTACAAGCTGCATCTGAGATTACTGAAATCATGGCTCAACAGCGAATACCTTTGAGTATCAAGATGAAAAACCCTAAAGTGGTATCCGTGGAACATGGAGACAAAACAATTGAGTAAGAGAAAATTCATTGTCGTAAATAATTGCCCTACAATGTACTTTAATATGAGAACATGTGGGTCACATCCAAAGGTGGGTCACGTGACATCCAAAGAATTTATTCTTTAAGCACTAAGGATCATGTCGTGGGAGGGGGACAAAACAGTAACAACACTGGGAAGCCATTTCGGTGTTACTGTATTAATACTGTACTGTGTATGTGCAGGAAGTCAGTACCCTACGTTTCTCACTCATACGATAATCATTCTTATGGGAAGCCATTTCAGTGTTACTGCATACCGTACCGTGTACGTGCTGTAAGTCAGTACCGTACGTTTCCCACTCATACGATAATCATTATTACGGGAAGCATATAGTTTTGCATCGTAGCGTATGTACATGTATGTGAGAAAGTACGTTACTTTCACTGTGTCCTGCTTTGCTTTGGATCTATAAACTAACAATTCCATGTGGCTTAATAGTTTGAAGGTTGTGGTGGAGGACAGAGAAACATCAGGCGGTTCGTTTGTCATGAAAGTATTAACAACAACAACAATTAAAACATTACAAGAAGAGGTGAGTTGAAATTATGTTGGTAAGATCTTCAGTTGACAATTTTTCTGCTTTACCTTAATCTTTTCGTACTAAAAACGCTTTTCCATGTTCCATATAGAGAAAATAACATGACCGCGCGGAGAGTGTAGAAAAATCTCTCGCAATTTACTGAGCCAACGATTGAGATACTTTTAGCTGTAGAAGATGGAATTCGTTTCTCCAAGTAGCCATGTTATGAAAAACAAGCGGCGCGATTGGTACCGTAAGCGTACCTTTGGTCGTGACCGTGATATTTTCTAGAATTTTGACGTGCCTTGACCGCGTTACGACCGTGTTCGTGCTGCGAGCTTTTCACGGTCATACGAAATTTGCTCTATATTACCATCGATAATGTTTTTACGAATTCAAAAAAGCTTCCGAAGTGATGTCATCACATTTGAGGTTATCACTTCTGGAGAGTGACTATACGTGAGAGCAACACGAAAAGAGTTTTGTAAACCAGAGAACCCGCAGAGTGTTGTCTGAATTTACTCTTTTGTTATTTCCCTTCAAGGTTGCAGAGAGGTTTGGCTTTCCACCCAAAGTACAAAGATGGATCATTGGTAAAATGATGGCCGGACCATCTCAGACATTAGCTGACTGCCATGTACATAAGGCGGGACATACTGCATTTCTGTATTTAGTTTCTGGGAAGACTGCAGGTCTTAAAAGACAAGAATTCGAGCGCTACAGGAGGGGGAAAGAAGGGAATATAGATTCTTCGGCGTCGGAATTACAAATTCCCAATGGAACATCTGAAAATACTGGTTCAACTTCGTCTCTGCCGGCTACAGCTTCACCCTTGTCAAGGGCAACAAGCATGCCTGCGCTTCAAAACGCAGGGTTACCAAGAGCTGAAGGAATCGTTATTGGTGAGCCGTCTTCAAGAACATTAAACCGAAATCCTCCTCCACCGTCTCCGAACATGCGCGTCAATCAAGGAGGTTTAACTAGAAGAGATGATAAAATACTTACAGCATCGTCTATATCTAGCATCCAAAGAGAACTTCAGAGACAAGAAATGGGTATACTGATAGATGAAGAGTATAGTATGCCTGTAGAAGATACAGAGGTTCCTCAAGGATGGCGGTGTAGTCAGTGTACTTATATCAATACACCAACACGACCGGGATGTGAGATTTGTGCAGCGGACAGACCACAGGACTATATCGTGCCAGAAAATACAATGGTTAGAGAGCAGGAGAGAATCAGGATGGAGGAAGAACGTAGGCAACAAGAACTGTTTGAACAGGTAAGCAAAGTTAATAACATTAGACAATACAATGAGATAATTAAATATTTTAAGGATAGCATGTCAACTCATGAGATTTTGGGGCCGGGTTTTGAGGGAGGTACGATTGCGCGTACCAAATTTTGTCGTGTGAATACCTCTGTAACGTTATGCGCAATAAATTTCATCGTGTGAATACCTTTGTAACGTTATGCACAACACATTTGATCGTGTGAACACCTCTAGCGTTATGCGCAACAAATGTCATCATGTGAACACCTCTGTAACGTTATGCACAACACAGTTGATCGTGTGAACACCTTAAAAGCTACATTATCCAAGCCTATCCCACATTCCTTAGCTTTATTTTTGTAAAGTTTTAAAATGTTTAAGATTTGATAAAGCAAGGACTGACCTGTATAAGCAATAATGCCCACTGCACATTTTAATTTCACGTCTTGTGCAAAAACCATCTTTATATCGTCGTCAATTTGCTTTGGATGCATTGTTTGGCCACATCTTGCTTCTGCAGCTCTCTCCTTGTGCTTCGGTAGGTTTTATGCAGAATGCAATCACGTGGTGTGTAGCTCGGTTGGCATGGAAATGCTTAGTAGTTGCCATGGAAGCGTGTAAATCACGTGGCGATCATGTGACAAGTAAGATAAGGCCTAGTTGCCCTAGAAACGCTCGAACACTCAAATCTTTTGACAAATCATTCCTGCAAAAGTTTTTCTTCAAGCATTTTTATTAAACTTGCTTTTTCCGTATCGTCTAAAGCAATAGACGTTTCCTGAATTCGTTAGAATAACCACGAAACAATAGTTCCAGTAAAAGTTTAGAGCTTTTGGCTAAAGCGGAACTCAGCACATCTTGAAAACTTGATCCCTTGTCTCTTTAAATGAAAATGAAAACTTGTTTGCTTGAACAGTTTTTAAACAAAGTATCTTAATTGTTTTGTGATTTATGAAGGACCTTGAACATACGGATTTTTCGTTTTGGCTCATTTGCATCAAAGTCGAGAATAAGAAAACCAGTGAATAAGCTGAGTTTTGATTTGATAAAGAGTCTCCTTGTTCTTGGACCATTCAAGCAAATTCAGAAAAGGTCTAATGTTTTAGACGTTTTCCGCGTGTTTGCTTTCTACATAAAGTACCTCAAAAAGACTGAATTTCAAACCTCTCATGACGTGAGTTGTTCGTCTTCAGCCTTCTCATCCATTGTTTTCCAATCATCTTCACTTCAGGACGTGCAACAAGGTCGCTCTTTGTTGTGGAACATAGGACATGAAGTACAAGAATGATTGAGGCTGTGTGGCCTGCTTTTGCCAGTCCTTGCTTTAACAAGTCGATTTTGTTCAAGTGCTACAATATTTTAGTATAAACAAACTGGCGGATTATCACGTGACTCGCTCATTCTGGTTGGCCACGCTACTGGTCACTTGCAGTGAAAAATAAAATAAAATAAAATTTGCCTCGAGTTTTAGCGAGATTTTGACGTGATTTTCGCTATTTTGGTTATTTTCTATCACTGCCCGACTAGTTTGTTTATAATAAAACAATGAAAGCTCTTTTTATTTCAAAAATTGTTTACATTAAATGTGACGTTGTTTAAAAATAGATCATTTTTCGCTTGCTTACATGGCTAGGTTTACTAAATCTGAACAAACATGCATTGAGTATGTTTTTCCGACAGAAATAAAATATGGCTGCCGCTGATTTGCATAATCTTGAATTTAATGTAAAATGTAAGAATACTCATGCGTAATCTGATCCTATTGGATAATTAATTTGGCGGGAAACACATCAAAATGAGGCTAGTTATTCGTAGCCATCAAATTTAACAATTTATAGGACAAGGTAAAAGTCCTAGGATTTTAAAGTTAGCTTTAGGGTTTATCTACGCGAAGCAATTCGAATTATAAACATTACGTAATGATGTACAATTAAACGAGCTTTGTAGATTAACCAGTAGCCACATTTTATTTCTGTCCTCTTCTTCAGTAAGTAAAGAAGATATTGTTATCTTTATCGATTTTAAAGTTTATAGTTTTGTTTGATGTTGAATATAACACCTCAATTTAACGAGGAATAATGCAATTTTATCAGAAAAAAATTCGAAGAAAAAAATAATTCCTCAAATTCGTAGACACGCAGGGCTCAATCTGGCACGTACACGGTACGACATGCAGTAACACTGAAATGGCTTCCCACGAGAATGATTATCATATGAGTAAGGAATATGCCGTTTTGTTTTCCATTCACAGAACTCACTTCAATCAAATTTTCAAAAAGTCTTGTTTAAAACCTCTTTTATCCTAAAGCTTCATTTATTACGTTTAATTTCATTCCCAATAGACTTCTTTACCTTCGTTGTTTGTTTACCCATTTCAGACCACGTGATGTCACTCTTGGGAATTAATTCTTTCTTATGTTGATAGGTTAACATTTTCATAATAAAAGAACAATTCCCAAGAGAATGCCACGTGGTTTGAAATGGGCAATTTGCATACGAAGGTAAAGAGGTCTATAGCCCTTTTCTCAAGGTTACGCACTCATGCAAATCCAAGAAATTTGACGGGTCACGATACCAAACAGGAGTTTTGAGTTCCAGGAAATTTTTCGATGGTCGAAAAATGGGTATTCGTCTCTTTAGATATAAGATTTATTTTACAGTTTATAGAATGTCTTTTATGGTTTTGTAACCCGTCAAGTAATGATGCGCAAGCTGCCTTGAGAACTTGAGGCAAGCACTATGTGCGGACTCATTAACAGTTGAATAAAAGCAGTCCTTTTCAGGATTTTAAAATTAGGCTTGCCTTCAGTTGTCTTGTAAACTTATTATAGTTACCGCGAGTTGAAAAAATAATTTCATTATTGATGAGGGTGTAAGATTTGTAACCCCTAAGATTTATATGGAAGGGGAGGTAATGATGATGGTGAAGAGGGGAGGGGAGGGGAGGGGAGGTAATGATGGTGAGGATGAGGGAAGGGGATAGGAGGTAATTGTAATAGTGATGAGGGAAGGGAGAGGAGAAAGAGTGATGAGGGTGGGGAGGGGAGGTAATGATGTTAATCGGGGATGCAAAAGAATCTGCATAATTTGCATTTGAGCAACAGGAATAGACTTCAGTTTCATACTGCTTTCCCATATAAGGTCACGCTTCTTTCCTTTCGGTTTTATTAATTTGTTCAATGATAAAGATTGACAAAATAAGTTAATATGCAAGCGAAAAAGAATCGTATTGCCAAAAGGACTGAAATGGGAAAACATTACGCCATGAACAAAAAGGTCTGTGCAACATAAGGAGCCTTTTACAAATTATTTAGTTTTATATAG